>JASDQU011314728.1:0-24559 GCA_032191745.1 Picea mariana | reverse complement strand
TTAGCGAGTCTTTCACTTTGTATTTTTACAGTCTCTGTACATTTCTTTCATTAATAGAAATCGTGTATTACTGTATATCTGTGTTTATGGTTGCATCTCTGATACATTTATGTTATATTATTGAATATCTGCGATATCTCTGTGCATTTCTTTTTTATATCTCTGCTCTCATTTTGTGCCAAAAATAATCCGGATCAAAATATCACTATCTTTATCTATGTACGAAAGAATGATATGGTGCTACTGCTCATTGCGTAAGCCTGAAAATATTCTGCAAGTTTTCTCTTTCCTTATTTTTCAAAATTCCGTCCTTGTATTTATGCTCTGTCAGCAAATAAGTCCAGTCGGCAACTGAATATTAAAAGATTAAGATGTATTAATTTATAGGGATCTCACAGACTCTGACAGAGAGAGTCGTCCTCGGTAGTAGCACTAGTAGAGGACACCAGAGTCTAGCTCCTGCTTCTTCTACAGGACATCAGAATCCAATGCCAACCCCAGGGCCTTCTTCCTCTAAAGGAAAATCCATTTCTAGAGCCATTACCTTTGCCCGTAAAAGGGGCAGAGTGAATCGTTAGTTTATTTATCTGATTTTATTATAGATTACTTATGATAATGAGAATCGAGATACATTAATTATATTTTTTGATGATATTTTGAGACTTTAGAGTCAGGACATGATTCAGTGTTGATCTGTGATGTATTCGAGTTTACTGGACATCTTATATATCAGTTCTCTTTTTGTATCAGTGAATATTTTTGTATTTTTTTAATTTTTCCAACATTTTCCTATATTTTCCCGATGTTGCCGAGATTATCTTTTCCAGACCCTCTACGATATTTTTGTCGACACGATGTCGGCAACACTGCGTCTAAGATCTCTTTATCTTGGGTGAAATTATACTTGAAGACAGATGTATTGTTGGCTAATCGTTCTATAAAGAGGGCTTCCTGCTTGTGTCTAATTCATTTATGATTTCATTTGAGGTTGTAACACCCTAGTTTTGATCCCCATATTAGCAATTATAAATGTGTATATGATGAAAGGCCGAGAGCCGAACAATGATGTAAATGTGTAAATCGTACATTGAATAATAAAAAAATACATCACCGACTTGTTGAGTCCTCAACACACCCTTTGAAATATCAAGCATTTCAAGGGTACCACTTTCTTTTTCAAAACTAGTTCATCATTTTTCCTTTTCTTAGTTTATCTTGCTTGTGTTTTTCTTTTGAGCTTACTCTTTGATCCTTTATTTTTGTTTGTGTTTAGAGCTTGAAAATTCCCCAAAAAAGATATGCATAAAACTTGCTAACTTAAGTGAAAAGATGGACAACTCCCGAGGCATTCATCAAGGGGATCCCCTTTCCCCTTTCCTCTTTGTTCTCATGGTCGAAGGTTTAAGCCGGTATATCAAAGCCTCCATAGCTGAAGGTTCTCTCCAGGGCCTGCCTCTACATGGCATCCAACCGACCGTTTCTCACAGCCAATTTGTGGACGATACCATGATGATGGGCACGGCCACAGCTAAGGAAGCCCAAAAGATCAACAGCGTCCTAAATGACTTCAGTGAAGCATCAAGAACCACCATCAACCATGCAAAATCCGAGATTTTCTTTTTTAACACTCCCATATCCATTCAAAATCACATCTCAGACATTCTAGGCTTCTCTCGGAGTTCACTTTCGTCCAAATACCTCGACATTCCCCTCATTGACTCTGCCACTTGCAATAACTCCTAGGAATCTCTCATCCAGTCCTTAACTCGAAACCCGAATTCCTGGACCTTTCGTTCCCTAAACCTTGCAAGCCATCTGGTGCTCATAAAATCCGTTCTCCAGGCCATTCCTATTTACCTTTTTCCGGCTCTTGCTGCTCCAAAGTCAGTGCTCAAAACCATACGTAATCTCCAACGAAAATTCCTTTGATAGGGCCATAAGGAAGGTTGCAAATGGACCTTGGTCAACTAGGATAAGCTCTGCAAACCAAATCTCTCTGGTGGGCTTGGGCTTCGGAACCCCTGTTTGTTGAACGAAATAATGGGAGCCAAAATATGGTGGCATTGGCTGAAGCACCAAAAGGACCTATGGGCTAGACTTTGGAAGCAGAAATACACCCCTCACTCTGAGGAAGTCAAACTCATCAGGTTGAACGAGTAGCTCCCTGGCTCTCATATCTGGAATGTTGCTTGGCACAATCGTACTCTTCTCCAAGAACATGCTTTTTGAGAACTAAGAGATGGGCGAGAAGCCTTATTCTAGACAAATTCATGGCAGCAAATGTAACCTTTGCTCCTTCTGGAAAACATGCAAATGATCTATAGCCAAATGCAAAACAATGGCAGCATGAGAGTTGCGGACTTCTGGAAGTCCTCGACTCCTCCCTCTCATTGGCGAGAATGCAAAGTAACGCACCAAGACCTTAATCTACCACTGGATTGCAACGTAGGGCCTTGGCAAGACGAAGCAGCCTTACGGAAAATTTGTACCAAACATGGACAGGACATCCTTCGCTATAGGAGTTTTTATACCATGGTGTACTATAGAGTAAGCAACCTGACACAAGAATTGGCGGAAAAGGCTTTAGCCATCTCAACAATATATTCATCCAATGATATCAATATATGGTACATGGATGTGATCACCTCGTAAACTGGAGTGACAACACACTAATAACCCATCAATAGATAAAGATAACAACTCATAAAAGAAGTGATCTCGGAATTTGCGATTGTCTAAGGACTCATAGGCTAACATTTTTACCACTATTGAAGTCAACACCTCCAACTTACTTTTAGAGATTGTTGTTTCAAGGGTTAAATTAGAATGTTCCGCAAATAATGCCCAATATGAGTTAGTAAAATTCACTACCTTGTTGGAAGGACAAATTGCTACTATTCAAGCTCAGCCTAATACTCTTGAGAGTCAAATTGATCAACCCATTGACAAAGGAGCCCAACTTAACCCTCCTTTTAGCCTCACATCATATAGTGATGGCAATGCTCTTTTAGAAGATCTTATGACGCAAACTTGGGCTTTACATGAGAAAGCTTTGCTTCAAGCTTTATATTGCCCCTGCACCCTTACCTTTTTAGTGCAAATAGGCAGACACCTACCACCTTCAATTTTGCCGCCCCCTGCAGAGTTCAATGGGACATTTATTGCTTAGGTATCTAAGAGTCCATATACTCTACATTTTGCACATGGGTACTTGTGCCCCAATTCAATCTTCAAAGAGTCGAACAGTTGTTCCCTCCATCATGTTTCGGTTTCCCAGCCATTGTTCTATATCGCTGCTTGCATTTGCCTTCTGCGCATGTCTATGGCTTAACCTATGTAGGTACTGAAATGTAATATTACGAAAATGCATGAACTCAACTCCTTTCTCATTCCACAACCTTGCAATATCATGTGCCCATGTAGTGATTGTATGACCCCCAGATTACATTTTGCCATGATCCACCATTGATTAGCTATCGGTTGGGCTGGGGTGTTCTTAACAGTGACCAAGAGAGGAACTAATAGGCCAAACCAGGGAAAGATGACAACAGAAACGATACATAGTAAGAGCTCAATGAAAATACAACAGAGATGGCAGATACTAGGACCTCGATACGAAGATCAGCCTAAATACCATTTTATACTGGTAGATTAGTCAGTCAGGCTAAGCTAAAGTAGCAACAAATTCATATATGGGAACTGTCAAGCTGCAATATTTCAGGAATTGAATCTTTAAAAAAAAATAGTAAAGTTTAACTAACATTTGAACTGAATTTCACCCAACTGTAAAATATGGTATGACCTATATGTGTACCTTAAGGTATTGGTGAGCTTGTTGAAGAGTGTAGAAATGGCGGAAGTTTAAATGGAGAGTGGATCCATGGCTGCCGAAAGCGTTGAAATCTTTTCTGCCCACAAGAATGACCTCTGAAACACCGAAAGCGGTGGCAGTGCGAACAAGAGTGCCTATATTGTGCCTCTTCGCCACGTTGTGTACAATTACAAAGCTTTCCATGCCCTCCGCGTAAATGATCGAAGCTCGCTTCACTTATAAAACCTTCCGGAAACTTCAATCGTTACAGGACTTCAACAAAATAGGTGAAATTTTTTGAAACTTAAAAATCTTTCGACCCTGTCTCTTCAAACACTCCGACATAAACCGATATGCTCCTTGGCTATGTTAATCAGACAAAATTTATTTTAAAATCTAATCTTCATATGATTTTATTAAGGCCTTCCACTTAATTTATGCTCGAGGTGGTGACCAATATCGTTTTCTTAATTAGGTTTTTAATATTAATAAAAAAGCTCTCTCAGGTGTTGGTGATGGAGTGTATTATTAAGGCATTTTATTATGTGAAGTCATCAAATCGGAACTTCGACTTATCTTGTATGTTGTGTATAAGGCATAACACCTAGAGGTTATAGAAGTTATAGTGGTAACAGCTGGATAACACGATCATATATCACGAGTACCTCCCAACTAATTATTGATTTAACCAATCACCAAAAAAAAATCATTAATAAAATAAGGATTAAAAGGATATTAATCCTTACTTTTTAGATAATTTAAGAAATACAAAAATACATTTCTCTCAATACAAATCTCATATTTATAATCATATATATATCCATTAGTTGAAATTGCTCTAAATTTATCCACATACCATATGAGTGAGAAGGTTAAATGCCAAACAACCTTAAAATTAAAAATTATTTAGCAATAATGTCAAAATCATTAACTTATAAAATATAGTTTATCACAAACATTGTACACTCTCCATCAAAGATGAAAAACATCTTCCTGTTATTTTGAAGATATATTAGATAATATATTAGGTTGAGAAATTGACAAATATATTTAAATTTTCAAAAAAAGATAATTGAAAGTTTAGTGTAAATGTTAATTTTTTTAAAGTGTCGAATTAAATTATTACATGTACTATAACAAACTTTGTCACGTCATTTCTCATTAATATGTATATATTTTGGATGATTACATAACAAATGTACTACTAGTTTTCTGGGTAGATCGAGGGGATTGACTGTTTCCTAGGACCCTACAAAATTTGCTTTAGCTCCTCATCTATGTTGTAGTGATATTCTCCTGACAGGTACCTGTCTGTGGAACAACCAACTAATCTCTCTACTTGATTTTTATGGACCATGCACAAAAAGGAAAGCTTTTTGGGATAAGGTGGCGTCAAGGGGAATACTCAATTATTCAAACTTGATTGTTGTTGGGGATTTGAACTTAACCACAATTGTCGGAGAGATATGGGGTGACTCGACTACACAAGACCAACTGGCAAGATACTTCAATACTCTTTTTCAGGCTCATGCCCTAATTGACCTCCCTCCATATGTTTTAGCTCCCACTTCGCATAATGGCCACTCTGGACAAGAGGATATTTACAAGTGACTGGATCAGATTCTTATCTCAGAAGTCCTAGCAACTATTGATGGAAGGGTCAAGACTTGGGTAGAATATCCCTTTTTTTTTTACCATGCTCCTATACTCTTACAACTAGTCTCTCCACCATTTTCAAAGAAATATCCTTTTGAAATAAATGTGTGTTGGCTGCAAGAGGCAGATTTCAATCAGATTGTTAAGGAGGTGTGGACAGACCCACATTTTCAGACCGAGCCAAGGATTCAATATCGTTTTGTTTGGAAATTAAAAACTCTTAAACATCGTATCAAACGATGGGCAATTATTCAGAGGAAACAAAAACAGATCAGATTGCTAGAACTGGAATCTAATATACACTCTCTTCTACAAGCCGAGACACAGGATGTAGGATCCCGAGGTAGAAACAACAATTTAAAAGTCTTGGAAACCGAAAGGACCTAGATCCTTCTGGCGGAAGAAGCCCTGTGGAGACAAAAGAGCAGAGCACTCTGGATAAAATGCGGTGACAAAAAAACAATTTTTTTTCATCGGTTTGTTAGTTATTGTCAAAATAAAAAGCACATTTGGGAAATACAAGATGATGTTGGGCTCTTACACAGTGGACAACAAGCACTAAAGGAGGTTGATACAAATCACTTCAAATCATTTTATGGGGCGATTGATCACAAAAATCTACATGATCTAGTTGTTGTTGCCAGTGTCTTCCCCCAATCGATCTCTGTGGAGGACTCACAACTCTTGGATAGCCCCTATACCATATAGGAAGTTAGGGATGCTCTAAACTCTTTCTCCAAAGACAAAAGTCCAAGCCCGACGGCTGGACTGTGGAATTCTTCATGCACTTCTTTGATTTAGTTGGGACAAATCTGCTAGAGCTTGTGGAAGATTTTAGGATTAGAGGGAAAGTGATCAGCGCGTTGAATTCGAATTTCCTGACAGTTATCCCAAAAGAGAACAATCCAACTACTTTGGGCGACTACAAACCAATCACACTATGCAATCTTTGTTATAAATTAATTACAATAATCATTGCAACTAGGATAAATCCCATCCTTTGGAGGACCCTGTCGGGTGAACAACTAGGATTTTTAAAGGGAAGACAGATCTTAGACACCATATGCACAACCGAGGAATGCTTGCACAACATAAAGGAGAAGAATTCCAAGGCAATTATTCTAAAATTGGATCTAAAAAAGGCCTTCAACTGTATTGACTGGGATTTTCTTCGGTTGATCCTAACACAATCGGGCTTCAGCCACCTCACTATAATGTGGATCATGAGTTGCGTGACTATGACCAACTTTGTTGTCCTGGTCAACGAAGAAACCTCTCCCTTCTTTCATAGTGTTCGGGGATTGCAACAAGGTTGTCCACTCTCCCCACTACTGTTCATCTTGGTCATGGAAGGCTTAAGCCTACTCCTCAAAAAAGGACTTGCAGAAGGAAAACTCATAGGGATTAAAGTGTCTAGGATCATCAAGATCTTACACCTCTTCTTCGTTGATGATGTATTAATCATGACCAATGACTCATTACAGGAATGGAAGGATATAAAATCCATCTTGAAGACCTTTTGTAGTGCCTCGGGCCTGTTAATAAATTGGACAAAGACACCCTTTCACTATGCTGGTTTACAAGAACACTCCCTGACACTTCTAAAAGATCTCTTTCCACATAACTTTGTTCATCTTGCCAAAGGTTTTAGGTACCTTGGTTATTATATCAAAGCAAATTCTTATAAGGTTTCAGACTAGAATTGGCTTGTTGTAAGGGTGGAAAAAAGAACAGGACATTGGTGTAATAGATGGCTCACTTTAAGAGGTCGCCATACCCTCATTAAAGTTGTTCTCGAAGGACAGTCGGTTTACTGGATGGCACTTGCTGCCATTCCATCTACAGTCTTGGAAAAACTAAGGAAATTATCATATAACTTTCTATGGTTAGGTAGCTCTGGATACACTCACCTACATTTGAGTATCTGGGAATCACTGGCAAAACCAAAGATTAAGGGAGGATGGGGTATCCAGAATTTATTCCATTTTAACATAGCACTGGCAGCCAACTCACTCTTGCACGTCTTGACAAAAGATGGAATCTGGCACACTGTCATAAAAGATAAATACCTCACCCACTGTTCGGTGGCCACATGGTTCAGGACTGCTTCTAGCACAGTGAGATGGGCCTCGAAGTTTTGGAGGAATCTGATAAAATCAGTAAATTGGATTACACATTGGCTTTGCTGGAATCCAGAAGTTGGACACTTAGTTATCCTAGGCAAGGATTATATTTTAGGAATGGAAAATTCCTCCTACTTATCTCCACAACTGATCTCTCTCTTAAATACAAAGAACATCGGATATCTTTTCTAAGTGAAGGGGAACCACAGACCTGGAATATTAGCTAACTTCTGGAAATCTAGTGTTGATATAGGACTTCCAGCGGAACTTGCAGTGGAATGGGACACTTTCTGCTCGACGCTTACACAAACAGGTCTACAACTACAAGATGTGGACATGGGGTGACAACTCATGCAACTTAACTGTCAAAAATGTATACACGACCATTTCAAACACCCTTTGGCAAAACAATATAGGTGGTTGGAGGAAATATATGTGGTCTTGGAACGTTGCTCATAAGATCAAACTTTTCACATGTCTCACTATCGAAAACACAATTCACACCTGGGATATCCTTCAAAAGAAAGGCTGGGTAGGACCCAATATTTGCCACCTATGCTACAGAGATGAAGAAACAATGAAACATATTTTTATAAAGTGTCCATCACCAGACAAGTTTGGGCAAGTATCCTCAATGAACAGAACTTAATTGATGTTTGGGATGGGCATACTCTATCTGATTGCTATGAATCTTGGACTAAAAAGGAACAAAACATTAAACTCTGCCAACATTGGTCTGTTGGTTCATGTGGTTGGAGAGAAACATTTTTTTTTTTACAATGGGAATCCAGCTACAAACATAGTTGTTTATAAAACTCTAGGTATGCTCTCAAACTGGGCAACCATCTATCCGAAAAATGTGGATTCCAAGAAAAAAGCAAAGAAAAATGTCATGATCCATACTCCAGAGGGTTGGCCTACAGGCTGGTTTGATGGTGTTGTGCAACAAAATAGCCTCTAGAGTGGAGCAGGGGGCTTGACAAGCTATTGTCAAATTCACTTATTAGATGGACCTTCAACTGTGGCCTTGGCACCAACACTAGGGCTGAGTTATTGGGTGCCTGGGAAACACTTCATCTGGCATCTAGATTGAACATTGATGAACTACAAATCTATGGTGATTCCAAAATTGCTATAGACTGGATGAACAAAAAAGGAAATCTACAGGTCATCTCTCTTTTGGGTTGGCAGGACAGAATCAGAGAGCTTCAACCTCTCTTCACGAAACTCAGTTTCGACCATATATACCGAGAGTACAACAAAGAAGTGGATTCACTTTCAAAAGATGCTCTCCAAAAACCAGTTGGTAAAATCATCTATAACCAATGGGTGGATGGGAAAGAGGGCCCACCTATTGTTCTAAATCTTTAATTAGCTTCTCTTTTATTCAGATCTTAGCTGTCTATTCAAGCAGATTGATGGTAGACACTGTATTGGGTTCAAATTTTTGTGAACATATCTTTATTTTTCAGAATAGGGATAGTCTGTAATTCTGAAACTTTACACTATTCTGCTACACTTTTTGGCATAAAGATTTTGTCTCCGGTAACAATCCAACACTTGTTTACCTACACATTTGTTGGTTGAAAGAACTCTGTTGACAATATCCAGACTTTTTTATGTGATGTAATCTTGAAAAGAGAACAATATTATATTTTAATATAATAGAGAAATTTTTTCTGCTGGAAAAAAAGTCTCGAGGTTAATGAACACTATAAATTATAAAAAATCAATCATTGACAAGTTTGACTAATGTTCAATATTGTTATACATCAATTATGGGGATTTAATTTGAATAATTCTTATGATTGGCTATTTAACAACCCTAATCTATTTATGAGATTTGGTAACTTAATATGTTAGTTAAGGAACTTACTTGTACTCTTACATGACATAATTAAAAAAGATCAGTATGAGAATTTGCAAGGGATATGTGATATGCAGAAAATGTGCATATCCTTAGGCCTTCGTCCATTGTATGTTGTTGGATATATGGGCATCCATATATCAGATAGTGTACATACAAAAGCCTGAGGATATGCACATTTTTCTGCATGACACATTTCCTTTAATGTAAAAATTTGGGTATTTGTTTATGGCCTCATGGGTGTTATATGATATAAATATATACATGATAAAATAAAAGGGAAATGCAAATCGATGATGACATGTTTAATTGTTTTTTTTTTGAATTGATTTATTTGATTCAAATGATTTTTAATTAATTTATTCAACAACATTTTGTAAGATATTATTATTATTACTATTATTAATGTTACAATATTTAAATGGAGGATAACTTGACTATAAATCACAACAATGATAAGTGATTAAATCACAACAATGACAAGTGATTTTGAAATATGAAATTGGATACTCTCAAGGGATTAGATTGGATTTGAACTTATAAACTAATTTTTTCAATAACAACTAGACAAATATTTCCACTAATTAAACTAACATTTAAAAAGATAATTTTGAGATGAACTATTTAATCCTAAATCATGTTAGTTCTACTACATTCAAGCCAAAATTTATTTTATTGTTGGAATTTTATTATTCCCCAAGGCCTATGACAAAGACTCTTGTATTCACTTGTTGCATTAGTCTCTTACTTACTGTACAAAAATAATGAAAACCAAACATAAGATTTGTTGAAGTTATAAATCAAATATAATATTTTTTTATTGTATTGTCTTAATTTTGATTGAATATTTTTTTTTTTCTTGACCACTTTATTTAACAAAAATTACATTATTTGTGGGTTTAAAAGAAATATGACCGATTTAATGCAATTTTTTGTTTGCTTCTTTTGACAATAGGATTAATGAGTTCTCACTCCTTAGTTGGTGTTTGAAGTAGTCGTTTCCTCTACTTGAAGGAGTAAATGATGGCATGTTGTTGTTCTTCATCTATCAGTGCTTCTAAGTTTGGATCTAGCTCCAATGAAGAAATTCTGATAAACCAGCATTGCAATTGCAGTAATCTAAATTACTGTACTTGTGAAAGTAGTTCTGACAGTTCTGACTCAGAATCAGAACTAATGCCTATGGAGAAATTGAAGGTCTGTATGTTTAAAAATATAGGAGATCAAGAGGCACGGATGCTTGCCCAAATCAAAGGCCTTCCAGAAGGAGATATGAAAAATTCTCTCCTTGAGACATTTATTAAAACTGTCAAAGCAGAGCAAAGGGGAAAAACTCATGAAATCCCCAAAAGACAACCTCTATTTTTAGATGCTTCATTTGAGAAAAATACAAAGACTTATATCAAGTTTAACAGAGAGCCAAAACTCCAGAATACCTCTGTTACAGAACTAGCCAAAGAAGTACTTTATTTGAAAAAAGAAGTCTCTGAATTAAAAGAAAAAGTTAGAAGACTGGAAGGGGATGCTGAATTTAGTCTCAAAATTGATTCATGGGCCAGACACGAAATCAAAATTATCAAAGAAAGGCTAGATTCAATTCCTCCTCCTCTAGAAGAAGCTCCTTTTGAAACAATTTTGCAGGAGCAAACATCAGCAGAAATGCAAGGCATAGCAGGTATGCGGGTTCTTCCTATAAAATATCAGAAGTATTATATCAAGATTCAGTTAAAAATAAATCAAGAAATCTTTTCTCTTACTGCTCTCATAGATACTGGATCTGATTTGATCCCTGCTAAATATTGGCTTCCTAGTATTGGATCCGCTACTGGACTAGGAAATGTTAATACTGATTTCCAGTATGAAATTTCTAAAGGCAAACTGTTGATTGAAGATTATGCTTTAGGAATGAAATTCCAAATTTCAAATCTGCCTATTGACTGTATCTTAGGCACTCCATTCCTTTCTGTAGTAGAACCGCATGGTTCTTGTACGTGCTCTAATAAAAAGCCAGGGTATTTCATTACTATGCCAAAAATTGGCAAAAATCCTGCCAAAAGTATTGAATTGCCTTTTATCTCTGAGGCACATATGAAGATTGCCTATTTTAAGAAAAGCATGGTAATAGTTGAAGTATTTGATGACGGGACAAATAAACCTGTAACTCATTATCTTGACGATAACACTCCCTGGGATGTCTTCAAAGAAAATTGGATTCCTTCATGGCAGCTTAGACATTAAAAAAAAATTGAGTTGGGATTACCAGGATTTTCAACAAATACTCATATAAATGTCCTCCCTCCTCAACATGATCTTGGTAGAATACATCAGCCCATTACTGTTACTTCCAGAGAAAAATTAATTGAAATGGGAGATCTGAGTAAGTTGACAATTGTTTACAGGCAATGGTATAATCATCCAACAAGAAGATGGGAAGAAACTCCTGCATATGATTTCTTCCAGATCAATAGAATGAGAACTATTCTGGATTGGCCTAACAGTGACCCAAATGAAAGAATATACAATATAGATTACTTGCAATATAAGGCTATGTGGTTTAATGTCTGTCTATGGACAGATAAATACAAGTACTATTATTTCATGATTAAGTTTGCTCATTCTTTCAGAGATTGGCCTGAACCAGAATGGATGATGGAATGGTGGAATCAGTTTGGTTTAAATCCAGTCAACATAAATCCTGATGTTACAGAAGTTGGAAGAATGTTTCTGTTCCATAACAGAACTTTAGACACCATTGCTGACCTGTTTGCTGAAGAAGAATATAAAATGTTATTTATCAGAGAAAAACATCCGTGGATCATTCGAACAAAATTCCTGCTCCACCAAGGGAGATCCTATAATAATGATCCTGAACTTGTCCGAGAAGTCTACACTTAGCATTGGGACCCATACAATTTCCATCATTTTCATGATGCCATGTTGTTGTTCTTCATCTATCAGTGCCACTTTAAAATGAATTTTTCATATCTCCTTCTGGAAGGCCTTTGATTTGGGCAAGCATCTGTGCCTCTTGATCTCCTGTATTTTTAAACATACAGACCTTCAATTTCTCCATAGGTATTAGTTTTGATTCTAAGTCAGAACTGTCAGAACTACTTTCACAAGTACAGTAATTTGGATTACTGCAATTGCAATGCTAGTTTATCAGAATTTCTTCATCGGAGCTAGATCCAAACTGAGAAGCACTGATAGATGAAGAACAACATCCTTCTTGAAGAAGATGAACTTCTTCTTTTGGTTTGTGGAATGGATTATGAGGACATGCATTTGTATCATGATTATATGCCCCACATTTATTACAATGGAGCTTTAGGGCCAAATGTTTCTTTTCTTGAGCTTCTTTGGCCTTTTGAGCAGAGATCTGTCCTTTATGTTTTCTAGAAGATTCATTTTCTGGACAATCATGGGCATAATGTCCAGGCTTTCCACAGATCCAACAGACTACTTTCTGCTTGGCTTCATGCATATGAGTTTTGAGCCTAATATCCTTTGGCTCATAGTAATGAGTACCAGGTTTATCTCGATACCTATCTTTGAACTTCCTACCCTTTTCTCCCTTAATATCTTTGGGCTTTTTTCTTCTTTTCCTAGCTGGATTTGTCAAATACAATCCATATTGTTCACATATTGACTTTTGATCAGGGAGATATGAGGACTTTGACACAAAATTTTGCACCTTCATACTAGTGCATAGTCCTATCAGGGTTTTGGTTATCAAGGAGTATATTTCTCCTTGAGTATACAGCTCATAAGGAAGTTTGAATACTTCCTCCATTTTAAGATACTCAACAAACTTACTTGGGAGGGCTGCTAAATAAACCTGTTTCCATAACAGATTCTTGCTTTCTTTTACTTCAAATATTCTCTGAGTCCATTCTTTATGAAACTGTTCATATTCTGACATCTTTCTACATTTCATATTCATCAGAACAATTTCATGTTTATCAACAATCTCATTTTCAGTTCCACACCAGTGCTCAAGAATCAATGTAGTAAGAGCACCTATCATATTATTAACTGCAGTGCCATCAGTGTGATATACAATATCACCTTCTTCATCTTTTAATATTTTTGCTTCCATTTTAGAGATCATTAATGGAGAAGAAATAACTTCCCACCATTTACTGAGAGTTCCTGTGAAACATTGAATAATAGTCTTGCATGCTTCAACCTCTGTTTTTCCTTTCATGCACATAATCTTGTATGAAACATACATTCTGTTAATCATCTGTCTTATTTGTGCAATAGACAGATTATCAATGTTTCATTCTTGGAACCAGTCATCAACAAAGGTTTGGGTATCTGGAAGCCTGCCTTTACCAACAAGATCAGGGGTTGAAGGTCTATTTGTATGTGGTAGAAGATTCTCATAGGATGGGTTTTTGATAGTAACTAGAGAATGATGATCTTTAGGAGGTTTCGAACAAGGCTCGGGTATTTCTTCTTCAGGAGGAAAATGAAAAGGAAACTTTTTTACAGTTTCTGTCTCAGAGGGTTTATATACAGGAGACAGAATGGAAATATGAGAACTAGGAAGGATAAAAGAAGTAGGAATGGGTTTGTCAGGTTGACTGGTTCTTTCTTTTATTTCAGTCAAGGATTTTCCCATCATTGAGAAAGCATTTCCCAATCCTTCCATGATTTCTTCATGGTTTCTGCTAGTCTCTCTAGCTCTGTACGAGATTTCAGACAAGGCAGAATCCATTTTATCTTTTACATCAATGACTTTTTCTTGGATCTGATCTACAGAATGGACAATAGTATTAGTAGATACTTGAAGATCCATGATCTGTTCTTTTTTAGCATAGTCATTGGTTACATAGACTTGTGTAGCCATTCCTCTAAGTGTCGTATTAGTCCAATTTAATTGTTCTGAGACTGATTGGACTCTTTTGTCTATTCCAGACAATTGGGTGGCTTCTTCTGAGAGCAATAAGGGAATAGCTCTTGCTTGTTTAGAGCTATCTTCAAGAATGATTCCTTTAAAAGGTGGAAAAGTAGTATTAGATTCAATATTACTACCATCTAGGCTTTTCCACTTATGTCTAGGAGATTCAGAACTTTCTCCTACCATTTGAACTATAGCTTTCTACTGTAATTTCTTCCATTCAAAAAAGGAAATCCAGCAGGATTCTTCAGACATATATTTCTTCCAATCTTTTGACAGTCTTTGTTTTTCATCATCTAAAGTTTCTCTGTCAAAATCTTTAGTCTCAGGATTTGTGAACAAATCCTAGTTTAACATCTTTTTGATCCATTCATCTGGAATAGATCCTTTCTGGCATCCTCTCATGACTGTGTGAAATTTATGTATTTCATCAACAGAAGGTCGTTGAAGATTTTTAGGTAAAGGATTTGTAAATCGACAGTCAGGGATGACTGTGTCACATTGCTCAGTGTATCCTAAACCATATCTAGGAGTACCAGGGGGTCTCATACCCTTATAGATATCTTTTATTCGCGGATCTAATGACTCAATGGAAGGCATGTAATGGATCATAAAACATGAAGTATGTTCTGAAGTAGATATAGGGGTTTCTACATTATTTTCTATAGATCTAACAGATGTAGATGAATCCATTCTGAGTATTAAGATCTTACTATTTTTGCACAGAAAAGGAGGGCTTTTAGTCTTATGTATTCTCGAAAGAAGATTAGACAGGCTCCTGGCCGACTCCTTAGGCAAAAACTAGTAATCTCAGAATACAAATTCTGGACTTAAAATTTTATACACAGAGTACTTAGAAACATAGAGCGAATAGCTATATCAGATCGCAGAGAGAGTCTGATATCATACCCGGGTTGAAAATGAGGTTGAAAGGCTCTGATACCATTTGTAAAGCTGCTCACACGAACAACTTTGTCAGGGGCCTCCTCTGTCAGAGAATGAAGCTTGACGTATTGACTGCTTGTCTCATGCGCAATCTCCCTTCATCATTTGGTCTTCTGGTTTCTGCTACTTCCGTCAGAACCAATGTCGTCGGGTTAACCGCTTTACTCTGCTTAGCTTCTTGAAGCCTATCACTTGAAATCCATCGAGCCCTTTCAGCAGTTCTATTTGAAGCCTATAACTGGTTTTCGGCGAACTTTCATAGCTACAACTGCCCTTAGCGGCCTCCTTGCCTTAGCGGGACTTACTACCATTGATCCACCGACGCCTTACACCAGACTACCAGCAACCTTAACAACAAGATAAGCAACTCAGCCTTAGCAGTACCAGGGAACAACGGATGTGAATACAGGCAAATAAATGAAGTCACAATGTGCGCATAATAGAGAGACAATAGACAAGCATCAGAGATGAATAATAAGCGGAAGTCTTTATATTATCAGAGCATAAAAGCTTCGGGTATTACAATGTATTCGTGCCAGATGCACAGATTATAGACTCTTGAGCAGAATGCTCTTCGCTCAGACTTATAGACAGAATGACTCAAAGCTTCAGACAGAAGGGAAGTTTAGAAACACTGACTGACTCACAACTCACACTTCGGGAATGAATTAGAATGAACTCTCACCCTCTTTTTATACAAGTTTGAGGCGGTAGAGTCATGATGAAGCACCAAACCCGAATAGACTTAGGGCCCTACATGTCGACCACTAAATCTTACTTTTCTGATTTGGCAGAAGTATTCACGCAGGAATCTCTGACCAAATCATTTATTTATTTCAAATCACACCGAAAGTAGAATACTAGGACAGATTTGTCGGGGTTGTCACGCAGGATTCCCTTATCAAATCACTGAAAGCAAATTGTAATAGTAATTCTGATGGGTGATCGTGCAAGATTCCCGACTGACTCATGACAACAAGTAAGGACATCACATGACAAACAGTAGAGCATTTTGGAAATGTGAGTCAAACCGCACCAAAAGTCGGAGAAGTGCTCTGAGTTTCCAAGATTCTCATTATTGATATGACAACACTAAACTAGACTTTATGTACAAGGTGGAGTTTGTTTCGGCAACCCACGAAATCCGGATGACACCGCTGTTGGCCATCTAGACATGAATTATTACAATGTGGAGTTTATGAGTAAAACCCACGAAAACTTTCATTCAAGGATGATCATGAAAATGACGGAAATTGTATGGGTCCCAATGCTGAGTGTAGACTTCTCGGACAAGTTCAGAATCATTATTATAGGATCTCCCTTGGTGGAGCAGGAATTTTGTTCGAATGATCCACGGATGTTTTTCTCTGATAAATAACATTTTATATTCTTCTTCAGCAAACAGATCATCAATGGTGTCTAAAGTTCTGTTATGGAACAGAAACATTCTTCCAACTTCTGTAACATCAGGAGGCACAATTTTCGCAAAGCGTTCTCTTTCTTCGATTAGACTCGATTGGATGTTATTTATCTATTTCATATTATAATTTTCTTCGATAACACTCTTGGTTTAATAGAGTGGATATCCTAATTCATCCACATTTATTGAACATTCCTTATCATATAATTGTTAAGTATGATTTTTTTTTATTGGGAATAACAACCCTCTGTATTTTTAAATCCTTTGGTTAATGTGGGATGTAAAAATGATTTAATGAAATTATAATGATATAAGATTATTTAAAAATACTTTATTTCAATAAAAGACCATAAAAGAACTAATTATGTTGGACAATAACACAATTCCAGATTTGATAGACAAAGAAAAACTATTATTGTAAACTAGATTTACTAGACAGAGAAAAATTATTATTGTAAACTGCCATTCATTTTGTTCGGTATTTTGGTTATAATGAACCTACTTTGTCTCCATTGAGTTGTATTTATTAATAAAAGACATCAATTTGGTTAGTGTACAATAACCTAGTTAATATGTTGTATTCCTTTTACTATGTTAATTCGTTTTCTTCATAAAATGCCAAGTTTATTGCATAGAAACAAATGTACATTATTTTTGAAAGTATTGTGTAAATAGAAAATATTGTGTACAATTAATTTGTAATAAAATAATATTGTGCAAATGTAATTAACAATTTGAACATGTAGTAGTCAAATAAGGAGATTATTATCATATTGGAAAGTTATATGTTTTTTTTTTTTTTTTTAAGTTAACTAGACTATATTCAGGTAATAATGACAAAATTACACGTGTTGTGCCTACTATTGTTGCCTCCCCTCCTCATGTTGCTTTAACCCCAAGTTATCCTACTAGCAAATTTATTGTGCCTTGAATTCCCCGGTGTCTGACCTATATCCTCGAATTTAGGCCTGTGTGGGGATTGATTGTGGAGGGTTGTCATCGCTGGCCAAATGTGGGTACGATCAGACATGGTGGCGAGGTGAGTTAACGGTTCCCCGTGCACAGATCTCTTCGGCAATGACCTTCATAACTATCTTTCAAACCTTGCTCGTATGCCAACCATGTAGATTTGAATGCTGGAACCTCCGCATTAAAGCTCTAAATGAGGGGGATGGTAAGTAGATCCGTGTGTGGCGTTGGGGCATGCACTAACACTCCACGTGGTGTCCATGGGCCCTACCTAAGTCGAGGGATTGGAAAGTTATATATTATCATAATGATTTATGTTCAATTGATTCAAAAACCATATCGTGTAAAAGCTTTGGTCATACTTCATATTATCTTAAGTCATATTGTCTAACGTTCATATCTCCACAATCTAATGATGAATGACCAAGTCTGCACATCACCAAATCAATGATTGAATCAATGTGATGTTAGATTTACCTTGGTAACATGTTTTTCTAACTTCAAAGAAAACAAACATGAATATGAACAAATTACTCTTCCATCAAGATATAGGTTGAAACAAGCTTAAAGGTTCAGTAGTTTATTATGGGATTTAGGACTTACAAATATTTCAGAATAATAATTTATGTTACTGCCAAGTAGGACGGAACTTATTCAAAAAAATCTTGGCGTTATGTCCATCTACCAGTGTTTCTTGAAGGAAGATGATATCTGACGAAGTTTTTGCGAGAAGTCTTCTAAAGGAGGCTGATTTCAGGGTCCCCCCCACTCCTCTGATATTGAGGGAGAGCAGGATCATGGCTTGGCTCTCGTAAGGGCTTTCATGCCTCTAAGCACCCATAAATCAATTTGTGGAGAAGGTGTTAAGGTAGTATGTGTAGTAAGAAAACCCTCCTTTCAACGAGCACTCCTGGTATTTATCGGTGAGTGCTCGTAACCCATCCCTTTTGATGAGGTAAAATATTTCCCCATGTCTAATCTAGTGCTTTCAGAGTGGCCTGAAGTCTCACTAGTCTCCTCTGGAGGTCTCAGAATAGTTTTCCCTCGGTAAGTAAGTAGGGGGATGGGGGACAAAACTTATCTGTAGGGTGGTATTAATTTGTCCATGACATTAGCAAGGGAGTTATCCCCTGGCTCTGGTACACTAAAGCCTGAGTTTAAGAAAGCCCTGATCGGGACTGAGGACGAAGAGGCAAGACTGGCAAGTCCCAAAGGTGGCAAAGGGAGTCAATAGTTGTGTGGGGAGTTCAGTTTAAATCCTCCACTGGGCTACCAAGGGTTTGAGTGGTCTCAGAAAAAGGTGGAAGGGACATCTGAGTCGCCCCCCGTAGGTGGGTATGAGAAGGTGTAGTCAGGGTGACAGAGCTGTCCAGTGGAAATTTTCCAGTAAAAGTAGTAGAATCCCGAGCCCGATGGGTAACCCCCAAAGGTGAAGTGGATAGGCCTGCAGTAGAAGGTTCAGTAGTTTCCCGAGCCTATAAAGAATCCCCCCGATGTGAAGTAGAGAGGCCCGATACATGTGTGGTGGAGTTGTCTAGAAGATTTTTTTCCCATGAAGTTAATGAGAAAAAAAGTGAAGGACATATATGTTTAAGCTTACTAGTAAGGGAGTCTGGGGCAGTTAGGTCGTCTGCACCAAAAGGCTCTGGAGAGGTGGCCTGTGTGTTTACACTCGGAGAGTCCATTCTGGAAGAAAGCTCTAGCATCGTGTCTTCTGACTGATCATCCTCCTCATATCTAGTGCATTTCCTCCTCAAGTGTCATGTCTGCCTGTAGATTGTACATCTAAATGGTATGCCCAGGTATTCTAACTTTTTTCAAATAAGGTGTCCTCTCCACTCGATGTCTATGGACTCCAACAATCCCTCGTGGATGTCAAGTTCCACGAGGACCTTTGCCACCCTTTTGACTGGTGCAGTGAGGGCCTTCTTATCCACATCGATAAACCTATCGAGAGTGTTCCCAATGGCCTCAATAGCCTTTGTATTCCAGAGGTGGAGGGGTAGGTCAGGTAAGAGAACCTAGAAATGTCGCAAGCGGAAGTAATCCTGGATATGATCAAAGCTAATACACCAACGTTTTAGCATTAGACTACCGTCGTCGAGTATCCAAAGTCAGTCTAGGATAAGTGTTGAGTCCTTTGGAGTTCTAAAGCAGAAGCTCATCCATCCTCTTGTAAGGAAAGAAAACTCTGGAATATAGCCCAATAGTGGCTGCCAGGAAGCCTTCACCCATTATGCAATATCTGTTCTGCAAAGGTGTCGATAGGATGGCCTACCTACAAGGGTGCAAAGAGCCATAGTAACAGTGTTTTCAAGACCTACGTCATCTCCCAGCACCATTTTCTTTTTTGACTTCTTAGCGCACCAAGGTCTGTGTGCAGGATTTCTGCCCCCCGTATGAAGTGCGCCCTTTGCCCGAGGACCCCCAGTGGCTCCTACAAAATCCCGAAACACATTTGGGTTCTCCCCACGAAGATACGATGCTAGAAATGTGGATAGAGTGTAAGTAGCATCAGAGGGAGCGCCATAAATGATATTGGTGTTAAGAGCAAGGTGTGGTTCGGGAGTGGACTTCAGGGTGTGTTTATGAGGAGAGGTGCGGCGAATAGATGGATTCGAAAAAACGGGAGATGGTAAATACTCTAGAGGGGTTGAGTTTCTAAGTGGTGGATCAACAAAGGTTAAACTAGATTCAAGGGGGCTTACCAGAGAGGTAGAAGGCAAGCTGGAAGTAAGGCACGGAGCCCCTTGTAGCAATGAGTTAGTTTTGGCACATCTAGAGAGCTCGTTTGTCGAGGTGAAGAGACCCGCATTGTGCCAGAGTGCCTCGTCAGTCACACCCATAAGTGTGTTGACTTCAACCTCCATCAGTGTGCGTCTCATGGAGTCTTGTGCAGTTTCCACCTAAAGAATCCACTTAAGGATGGGACAAGGTTACTAGTAAATGCAGTTTGGAGGGAGGAGTAATACTGGTGTAGGATGTCAGTTTAAGCTACTTGGAAGAGACAGATGAGTAAAGACTATTGTAAAGTCTAAGACTGATGTTGTAGGAGTCTCGCTAAATAGTAGAGTAGCTAATCCTTCCGCTAAGAAATCGAGTGGAGTAATGCCTCCAACAGAGCGGATTAATGACCCAGTCTAAGCAATGTGAGTACTGTGGACACTAAGGAATTGGTTTGGTGGAAGCTCGAGTTCGCCAAGTCCTTCATTGTAGAGAATTTGCAAGTTTTTGAAAAAAAATTCTCTTGCTCACCCATTACGAATGGGGTAGAACTTACAACACACATTTGACAAACATTAATCATTAACCCCAAGACTTGAAACAAAAACCAGACATACAAAGTATGAATACAGAAAACTAGATACAAGAGACAAATAAGATTAAATATGTGAAATATACCCTTGCATTATGATAAGTTAGAAGAAATAAAATAATGTTCACTTCCCTCTTAAGGTAGCACCTCTATTCAATTCTAGGGTTGATTTTAAGATTTTAGTTGTAGGGGTATCGATTGTTAAGACCATGGTTTCAAAGAAGTTGCAATTTGGACGTTGGAAAATTGGGGGTGATATCCTTGGTGCCATTTTTAGATTTGAGGGTTGATTTTAAGGTTTTTGTTGGCAATAGAACCAATTGTTAAGGCCATGGTTTCAAATAAGTCATAATTTTGACCCCCCCTCAAAAAAAATAAAATTGAATGTGCTATTATTGTCTCCACTTTCCAATTTAATGATTGATTTTAAGTTTTTATTGGTAACATTACAAGTTTTTTAAGGCCATGGTTGTAAAAAGTGGTAATTTAAACCCTGGGAAAAAAGGGTGCTACCAATAGCACCACTTTTCAAAATGGGGTTAATTTTGGTGTTTTTTACCCAAAATATGGGTTTACAGAGCTAGAGTTCTCATTTTGAAGTCACAGTACTCATCAAGTTGGTAACTCTGTTAAACTCGACCCTAAATTTCTTAGTGACCTATAGTTCAACATATTTCTACAACTACCCCAAAGAAAAAGGCTTTGGATGTTAAAATTCCTTTAGTCCCGACCTTCATACATAATTATATAAGATTGGCTTGGCTACCAAAATCAAAGAGAATGATAACCAAACTATTATTTAGTTATATTCTAATGTGGAAGAGACTATCCCTTTTATCTTCCGTCTTATCATTGGTAGGTGCCCCATTCAGTGACTTCTAAGAGAGACAAGTGACTATTGAACTAAACTCAACAAGTTCGTTGATATCTATCAACTCATCCTCTTCCTCACAAGCATTATGGGTTATCAAGAGCTTATTTCCTTGATTTTTTTTTTATATGAGCTCTAGAAGTAGTTCCCAACATTGATCCTTATTATGGTCATTCTTTTGGTAATGCTCACATCTCTTCAATATTTTTTTTTTCCCTTCCCTTCATCAAGTGTTGTTTGTATATTCCATCCCTCTTCTCTTCTTACGACTTGGCTCTTTAGAACTTTTTGGCTAAGCATTTTATAAGTTCTCACATTTGGTCAATTTTTTATTATCCTAGCCTTCTAGGAATAGGGTTCTCAAGATGGCCTTGTTAATGGAGTGTGATTCAAAAAGGATAAGTCATTCTATAAGTAATGTTTTAAACCTCTAATGTACTCCATGAGAACATCATGTGAATTCTTTCTTGTGCCCTTCTTAATAGCCTATCATCTAAAAATAGCCATGTATTCTTGCAACACTTTAGCCTTGCCCATGTCATAGACACCACCACTAAATTCATATCTAAAATGGTAGCATTAAATCATAGCCAATATATTATTAGCAATCCTAGTGTATCCCTTGTTGTCTAGAGCCATGGAAAATAAATCTTCTACTCATAAGTAAAACCATGCCAATGGAAATTGACTTCCAACTATTATAGCAGTTCATTAAGCTTCTCAATGTCTACCATACCATCATATGGGAGTATTCTTAGTTTGGATTTCACCCCATGTGGTTCTCCTTGTTAGTTGAAATAGGTTATTTAGAGTAGAATAGGTTAAATATAGATGCGAACAACAAATAAATAGAGCAAGATATAAGGAAATATAATTGCATAAAGAAAATAATTAGAATCATAATTGAGAAATAACAACAGTAATAAAACCTTTAATGATATTAAGAAATAGATGCAATGTTCACTTACCTCTTCGAGGGGGCAACCTCCAACATGAATAGAGCTCCAAATATAATAATATTCACTTGGCAACCAACTACATGCCTTATACTACAATATATAGATTATAATTGACCAAAACCCTAATCGCCTAGTGGACCTCCATTAATGAGGCCTCAACTGCTAACATAGAGGGCCTTCTTTAATGTGGCCACTTACATTTATTGATTTCACACTTTACTAATTCATGGAGCCTTATTTACTAGAGATTACCCTCAATACATTAAGTAAGAATCTATTCTACTAAATATCAGGGTAGGACCCTAACATGCCCTCCTCCTTACAAAGAAGCTTTCTCCTCAAGGTTGGAGATGAGGAAGTTGGTGGAGAATTTATAATGGTCCCCATGTAGCATCTTCAGTTTGTGTATCCTTCCATTGGATCAAAACTTCCTGGATAGTGCATTGGTGAAGGTGGCACTCACATTTGTCTAAAATGACCTTAGGCTACAACCAAATTGAACCCTCCTCATCCAATTATGGAAGGTTGGTTTGAACTCTGTAATTGGACACAAGCACCTTCTTTAAGTGGGATACATGAAAAATTGGGTGGAATTTAGAATGGTTAGGCAGATCCAATTTGTAAGCGATTAGACCTATAAGTTTGAGCATATTATAGGGTCCACAAAACTTAGGAACCAAATTTTGGTGTCTCTTATCCTTGAGTGATGTATTCTTATAGGGATGGAGATGCAAGAGAATTTGATCCCCTTCATCAAAATGGAATTCAAAGCGATGTTGATCAACCTATTGCTTCATGCTAATTTGAGCCAACATCAGATTATCTTTGAGGTTACAAAGAATTTTCACATGGTTATCGGGGTGTTTCCCACCTCCTGAATTTTAGAGAGGCCTAACAAGTATGAGATCATTGATGGGGGTGGTTGCCCATACTCTGTCTCAAAAGGGGTAATTTTAGTAACACCATGATAGGTAGTGTTATACCATTATTCTAATAGGGGTAACCCTTGAACCCATTGGGATTGTCATTCTAAAGAAAAACAACATAAATAAGTTTCCAAACACCTTCCATCTGGCCATTGGTTTGAGGGTGTTGGCACCCAAAGTTTTGGGTTCAATTTTGCACACGCACAAAAACGAAGTTGTGCGTGCTCATTCCATAGTTTTGCGCACACCTAAGGTAATGTGCGAGGAATGACAAAGAGTGTGTGCCATACCGATTTTTGACAGTGCACATTAGGTCGAAAATATTATTGAATGCATGTCGGTCCTAGTTTTAATGCAAACCGAAAATCAAGAAGACGCATGTCGGAATCAAGAAAATAATCATTGGGAAATCCTCTCGAATGATTATTGTCAGCAACACAAGGGATCATGGAGCTAACAAAAGATGAGCTAGTAGGGTAGTTAAGATTTCCCTGATTGTTGAAGGCTACATGGACTACAGGCAGGTGCCAGAAGCATGCGAAGCAGTTTTGTCAATCGACTGAGTGAAACAGAGCGGAAATAGACAAATCTCTTGAGCAAGAGAAAGCTATAAATGGGAGTAGTAAAATCATAAATGAGGCTAACTAGATGTTGTTGAGAAGAGATTCATCGAGTCCTTAGTATCGAACTTGCTCTGAGCCTGTTGTAATATTGTAATGCTTCTGAATATACTTTTGTGTTTGTTATATGTCTGAGTCTTGAGAGAAGGTGCATTGCATGCTGTGTTACA
>JASDQU011314725.1:8175-24747 GCA_032191745.1 Picea mariana | reverse complement strand
TTTTGTCAAATGCAATAAACCCAAGTTTTTCTAGTTACGTCATCAATAAAAGTAACATAATAATGAGATCCACCAAGAGATGACACCTGAGCTGGTCCCCATACATCTGTATGCACAAGCTCTAACCTTTCATTCTTCTTTTCTTTTCTGACTCTGAGAAATCTGACTCTCTTTTGCTTTCCATAAACAGAATGCTCACAGAAGTCAAAATCAATTTGTTTAAGATCTGGCAGCAAATTTGTTTTTTGAAGTATCTGCATACCCTTCTCACTCATGTGTCCCATCCTATGATTCCACAGTGTTGTATCCACTGATGTAGAATCTAAACATATAGAAGAGTCAGTATTACCAGTACATAAATACAATGTACCTACCTTCTCTCCTTTCGCTATCACCAATGATCCTTTGATGATATTCCACGTCTTATCTGTAAATATGGATATACAACCTTCACTTTCCAACTGCCCTGTTGAAATCAGGATTTTCTTTAAATTTGGAATATGTCTTACCTCTTTCAACAACCATTGGTTTCCATTGTGTTTCTTTATTTTTACCTTTCCCATTCCAACAATTTTTCATGGTGCATCATCACCCAAATGAACCTGTCCAAAATCACCTTGAACATAATCTAGAAAATGTTTCCTATGGGGTGTGGCATGAAATGAATCCCCTGAATCTACTACCTAAGACTTAGAAATATTATCTACAGAAAGAATCAAAGCATCTTGTAACACATCACCTATTACATTTGCTTCCTGATTTCTCTCCTGTTGTCCATCTCTTTGTTTCTTTGGAGCTCTGCAATCCTTCTTCAGATGTCCTTTCTTCCCACAATTCCATCACTCTATCTTTCCAAGTCTGGATTTGGATCTTCCCTTCCTATAATTCCCATGGTTCCCTGAGCCCTTTCCTCTATCCTTTTGTCTTCCCCTGTTCTCCATGTTCAACGCATTACCTGATGTCTCACCTGTACTTTTTCGTTGCATTTCCTCACTAAGGATAACATCAACAACATCATCAAATTTTAAAGTATTTGAACCAGAGACAGAGTTACTTACAGCCATGACCAAGCCATTCCATCTTTCTGGCAATGAGCACAAGATTAAAATAGCCCTAACCTCATCATCAAAGTCCACTTTTACAGAACTTAGTTGATTAGTAACCGTATTAAATTCATTTAAATGATCTTTAACAGACCCACCTTCTGACATCTTCATATTAAATAATTTCTTCATTAGAAATACCTTATTGGACGTCGAGGGTTTTTCATACAATTTGGCCAACACGTCCATCAAACCCTTCGTTGTCTTTTCTTTCGAGATATTGAAAGCCACCGACGCTGCCAAGCTCAGCCGTATCATTCCTAGAGACTTTCTGTCAAGAATCTCCCATTCTTCGTCCTTCATGGCCACCGGCTTCTTTTCTACTCCACTCAATGGTAGAAATATATCCTTCTGATATAAATAATCTTCCATCTACATCTTCCATAACTGGTAGTTTTGGCCGTTAAATTTCTCGACCCTAAACTTTCCATCTTCCGACATTGCTCCCACTCGAACCAGGAACCCTCTTTTCCTAGGAGTTACCTTATGCTCTGATACCAGTTGTTAGAAAAACAAGACCATGGAGAAATAAAATAAAAAAAATGCGGAAACAAAACACAGAAGATACACAATACAAGAGAGACATAGATTTATGCGGTTCACCTAGTGTGAGCTACGTCCACCAGAGAAATTGCTAGGTCATTTCTTTATTATTATCTAGCAAAATGAAGGGATACAACCTACAACAAAACCTGTTGTAACTTCCTCTTCTTTCTCTCACAGTCTTATCTCTCAGAATACAATACTCACCAACAACATAGCCGCAATACATTTCCCTCATAAAAGAGGGTTGCCTTCTAGGGAAAAAAACCCTAACATAATCTCTATCGCTAGATGTGTGACCTTATAATGAATGGTCCATATTTACAATGAAATTACAATATACTTTTACAAGGAAATTTTTGCTTCGGGGGCTTTTCCCCCAAACCCCGCTGGGGGCCCGCTTGCCCCCAGACCCCCCAGCCGGGGGGATAGCCCCCCCATACCCCGCAGAGGGGGTACCCCCCCTCTGCACTCCTCTGTGTGGAAGAGTGTACATACTTCTGGGGTGTAAATACTTCATAGGGTATAAACACATCTGAAAGTAAAAGACCTCTAAATCATGAAGATAATCAGGCTCCAGAACCAACACTAATTCACCCCCCTCTCAGTAATCCAACAATTGGTATTAGAGCATGTTCCTTAGGAAATCAGTTTAACCACTGAAAGGTATCTCATGGAGAGAAAAAACTTGCATAAAAATGGAATACCACAGTTTGATGGACAAAAGTATGCATTTTGGATCATAAGAATGAAGAGATATATATAGGCACAGGGATTTGAAATTTTTCAATCAATTGCAGATGGATACATAATACCAGCAGTTCAACCAATAAATTTCAAAGCAGTGAAACTCAGCCAGAATAATTCCAAAGCCACAAATTCACTTCTGAATGGTCTTGGTGAAACGATATTCACCAAAGTTGCACATTGTAAATCTGCTAAAGAGATTTGGGACAAACTTTGAAATATTTATGAAGGAGATTCAAAAGTCAAAGCAACAAAGCTTCAAACTTACAAAGGTCAGTTCGAACAACTCAAAATGAAGGAATATGAGAATATTGCAGCTTACTTCTTACGAGTTGATGAAACAGTAAATGCAATCATAGGATTGGGAGAAGAAATTGAAGAATCTGTAATTCTTCAAAAGGTACTAAGATCTCTTCCTATGAGGTTTGACCCTAAGATATCAACACTATAAGAAAGAACAGATATAAAATCAATAAGCATGGACAAACTACATGGAATCTTCACAACATATGAAATGAAAACTGAATAGGAAAATCCATATGTAAAATAAGAAGCCTTCAAAGCATCAAAAAGATCAAAGMAAAAGGGAAAGAAACAAGAAAAAGAACATAGCAATAATAGTGATGTCTCGAAATATGATGAARAAGTGACCAACTTTGTCAAAAGACTGAACAAGGGAACCGACGACATGTATAGAAGTCCGCTTCCTTTAATTTGTTTTAATTATGATGGTATTGGTCATTTTTCTAACAAATGTCCTCATAAGAAAAAGAGAAATGATGAAGGTTACTAAAAAASAAAACAAACATATAAAGGAAAAAGAACCACAAATAAAGTTTGCAGGAAAAACTTATGCACCAAAGAAGACATCTCATCATCAGATGAAGATGAAKTCAGTGACAGTGAGACATAAAGAGTTCTATTCATGGAAGTAAAAGACTCTGATAAAGAAGACTATGAATAAGAATATGAAGAAGTTGAAGAATAATATGAAGAAGTCAAAGAATAAATTGAAGAAGAATAAGTTGACTACYGAGAGGAATTGATGAGTGCCATAGAAGTTATCAAAAGAGAAAAGAGGAAAAACAAGAAACTACAAGCAAAACTAGACAAGAAAGAAGACAGTCAAGAATTAGAATAAATGATCACAAATTTGAAGGTTCAAATTGAAGAAGAAAAAATAATTGAAGAGTCACTCAAAGAAAAACTATAAGGAAGAGACAGGATCATTGAAAACTTGGAAGCAGAGATTGTCACATTAGGAAAGGATCTTCAAAAGAAAAATATGCATTATCGGCAGTCAAATGCCTAATCATGACAAGTCCAGACTTGGATACAATCAGACAGAAACATGATCAAGCTTGATGCAAGAACATAACTCCAAGCCAGCTACATGCCATCCAGCCAGGACATTGAAGCGCAAGTTCAATGGAGAGGAGAGGCGTAGCCCTCTCACTTTCAAATTTCAAATTTGAATTTAATGTATTAAATGTTTGTCAGGCCGATAGAGCCGAAGCCATTCCTTCGAGCATGCTGTAGTTGGTGTTGCCTTAATGGCTAACAGGTTTATGGGGATCTAGATCCAATTCAGATTAGATGGACCATTCAATGTAATTCATTGTAATTAATGAGAGTTGGTGAGGATGGAGGGAAGTGCTCGAGGAGCCCCCTTTTGTAAAAATATCTTATTTTTCTTTCAGTAGAGTAGAGAGGCAGATAGAATAGAAGATAGAGAAAAGAGAGGGAGACGAGACTCTGTTGCAGTCCGAGCTCAAATTCATTGTAATTAGACATCGATGTTAATACAAATCAATTTTTCCTGCATATGTGTTTTCTATGTGTTTATGTGTCTTTTATGAATGTTGTGTGTTCATTCATGCTGTAGATGTATGTTAAGTTCCATCTGCAGGAGATAGATAGATTTCCTATCTGTGAGTTCTTTGATTTCAGGTTTGGGTTCGTTGAGACTTCATGCAAGAGGTTGAATGACAGAATACTGCGGGTTCTGTAAGCCAGTGCAAGGAGTGCACTTCTGAATTCTATTGAGTTCAAACAGAGATGTGTCAGAAGGATGCACCAGCTGGAATCACTGACTCAGGGAGAAACCTCAAGGTTGTTGAACACCTTGGAGGTCGAATTGTGTAGAGGAGGGCACAGAGGGAAGACAGAACGTCTGAAGTTCTATGAATCTCTACCAAGAGGGCATTGAGTAAGTGCATAGAGTGCACAAAAGAATTCTATTTCGAGTTCAGAGAGAAAACAGAATCACTGAGGATTCTGTGGAAGCTCTTCCAGGAGGGCATTGAGCAGTTGAATAGAGTGCACAGAAGGACTCTTTTCGAGTTCTGTTGGAAAGAGAAGTGTCAAGGAGAGACACTCACAGAGTTACTGAATACTTTGTTAAGCTCAGCAAGGAGGGCTTGAGCAGAAGGTCATCAGGAGGACACCAGATTTCCCTTTGAGGACACAGAAGGGAAAGTCCCCTAGAGGCTCGGGTAAACAAAGCTCAGGAAGGATAGTGCCTTAGTGCACCGAGTAAAAACAGAGTGAGAAGAAGGTCAAGAAACCCTTTGAGGTTTCACAGTCGAAAAAGCTCAGGAGGGATAGCGTTCCTAGAATGCAGGTGATATCCAAAGGAATTGAACTCGCAGAGGGAGCAAAGGTCAAGGCCTTTAAAAAATTGAAAGTCTTCCAAGTCCAGAAGGAGGTGAGAAAGCTTAGGAGGGAGATACAAAAACTATTGGATCAACGATAGAAGGTTGGATCTGGACCGTCAAAGTTACGTCTAGACAACAAAAGGAGGGTGCCAAGTCATTGGCTATAAGTCCTTGAGAAGCAGAGGTGGACGGTCAGAATTCTCTATGGAGAACTCGCGAAATCGCAAGGACTGTAGGATCAAAGGAAGTTGGAAGGTGGTTAGAGGTGGATGAACCCATCACCTTAGGATTCAGAATCAACATGAGCCATTTATCGCTCTTTGTTAATCCATTGGATCATTTTCATGAATTCGGGAATCGTGAGGTTGGAGTGTAGGCCAAATACTTGGTTGCTCCAAGTCCAGAATCACGAAAGGGGTAACAAGAGCAGAAATGGATGGTGGAGACACTTCGTGGAGAAGTGTGAAATGCTGTGAGCTGTTAGATTTCACAGATCAGAGAGAAGGTTAAAGGGAGTTTCTTTTGATACTCAAATCTCAGGAGGAGTAGCAACCATTGGATGAGAAGCAACAGGAGCCATTGATTCCCCTTTGAAGTGGAATTTCGGCATTTTGGGGTTTGACATTTTGGTAATTTCGATGACAAGGAGTCGGGGCACTTTGCATTGAAAACCCCGAAGTTGCGAAATGCGACGTGTCTTTGGAGTAGGGCTGTGGTCATAGAGGAAGAAGTCACATGGACCAAGATTTGGTTAGGGGCTAATCGTCATTTATCCCATTTCGGCATTTCGACATTCGAGGGTTTGGGAAGTAGAGGGTGCTGTGATTTTGGAATTGAGAGTTTCAAACTTCCGGTTTGCGAAATCCCAAAAGATCCAGAGCTGTCAGATCAAGGAAGATCTCAGTTGTAGATCATGTGGGAGGTGAGGCTTCGGGAATTCAGGAATCGGAGTTTCAAAAGGTAAGTAAGCTCTCTGTTGTGGATATTTGCGAGTCACAAAATCCCAAAGAGAAAAAGGAAAAATTCCTGAAAGGTTGAGGGACAATAGTCGTTGGGCCCCAATCAGGTTTCGGGGTTTTGGGACTCAAGAGGTAGAGTTGCATGGTCAACACAACTCCTGAAATCACAAAGAGAGAAATGTCGAAAGGTGGGTCCCAAGTATTAGTTAGAGGATACGTGCAGCATAAGTCAAAGGAGTGGTCAAATTTTGGCGAAAATCCCTAAAGGTCGTCGATCTTGCCAAAGGAGAAATTTTGGAATTCAGGGAATAATAAGGGAAGAGAAACAATTTTTGGTTGTTTACTCAAGTCCTGAAAAGCCAAAATTAGTGGGAAACAAGTGGCATGTGTTCGACGCATTGAAGGAGTCAACCTTCGTTGACATTTTGGGTTTTAGAGGTTGAAGAGTCAAGGAACTTACATCAGGATTCACAGAGTCACGAAATCTGAAATTCCTTTTTCGGTAAAAGTCCTGATCATATTTTTTGATCATGTGTGCAAAGTTAGTGCCCTGTGTTTGATCACACCGGCATAACTCATAAGGACCTGTGGATACACCCTTGTGTGTGTGAGATATTCCCTGTGGGGAAAATCGAAGAGTCAATCTAACTCAGGGAAAGGTTTAGAACGATCCTAAGACTAAGAGGTCACGTAGAACTTACTGAGGAAGGGGGTGTTGCGTCAGTTGTGGTATCAGAGCCTGATTTTTTCTATATATTGCAGGCAGAGGGAGCCAGAGGAAAAGGAAGACAGAGTGTTGAAGCTCTTTGATGATTGTTGCAAGGTGCACAACAGTCAATAGACAGTCAGGAGGACTGTAGGAAAGGCTGGAAGCACTCACGGTTACAGAGTGACAGCAACAATTTTTCCAGGAGGGCACACAGGAATAGGAAGATGGCTATTGAAGGCCATGGGTGTGGTCACAAGGAAGACCACAAGCAGAAGAAAAATCCAGAGATGGATCTGGAACTTGCTGAGGTGAGGGAAAGAATAGAGCAGCTTGCATTTCGAATACAACAAGATGCAAAGACACATTGGGTATATGAATGGCCCATGAAGAGAAAGGTGAAGTGGCCAGTCAAGAAATTGTTGGCCAGAAGAAACAAAAGGCTATTGAGGAGGTGGTTGAGGTATGTGAAAATCCTCAGGGCCACAGAGGAGATGGTTCATGCCTATGAACCAAAATCTAGGAGAAATCTCAGTGATGATGAAGAGGAGAGATCGAGAAAAGATCTCATAGATTGCCTAGTGGGCATTGATGGACTTTCAAATTGCCAGGTGGGCAATAGAAAGAGATAAAGTGAAGGTCTCGTATACTTCTAGGAGGGGGGTGCTGAAAGTTCAAATTTCCAAGAGGGCACTGAGATGGGATCGACTGATCTCATATATTACTAGGTGGGCAGAGAAAGAGGAGAAACTCCATATTTCCAGGAGGGAAAGGGAGAGCATATGAGGCCATGTGAGAGTTTCATGAACTCAGAGGTGAGTTCAAATCAACAAGAGGAGTTGACAGAGAAGGAAGATCAGAAGAGCGTTCTGATGATTGGAGGGACAAGAGTATTCATACCAAGCAACCAAGTGGAGGCTGATGCATAGGATGAAGGTGTAGCAGAGGAAGAAGGACAGCCAACAGAAACTGTCATGAAAGAAGAGTTGGGGTAGACATTAGGAGATACCCTAGCAGAAGGAGAAGAAGATGAGCATTTAGAAGAATGGCTCAAAGATTTCAGCCAGGTAGATGAAACAAAGACACCTGCAGCACTGAAACTAATAGTAGAAGAAGAGAATGAAGATAAGATTCTCACTCCATGGGAGGTTGAAGAGTCAAGAAACTTACATCAGGATTCACGGAGTCGCGAAATCTAAAATTCCTTTTTCGGTAAAAGTCCTGATCATATTTGTTGATCAGGTGTGCGGATTTAGTGCCATGTGTTTGATCATGCAGGCATAACTCATAAGGACCTATGGATACACCCTTGTGTGTGTGAGATATTCCCTGTGGGGAAAATCGAAGAGTCAATCTGACTCAGGGAAAGGTTTAGAAAGATCCTAAGACCGAGAGGTCGCATAGAACTTGCTGAGGCAGGGGGTGCTGCGTCAGTTGTGGTATCAGAGTCTGATTTTTTCTATATATTGCAGGCAGAGGGAGCCAGAGGAAAAGGAAGACAAAGTGTTGAAGCTCTGTGATGATTGTTGCAAGGTGCACAATAGTCAATAGACAATCAGGAGGACTGTAGGAAAGGATGGAAGCACTCACGGTTGCAGAGTGACAACAACACGTTTTCCAGAAGGGCACATAGGAATAGGAAGATGGCTACTAAAGGCCATGGGTGTGGTCACAAGGAAGACCACAAGCAGAAGAAAAATCCAAAGATGGATCTGGAACTTGCTTAGGTGAGGGCAAGAATAGAGCAGCTTGCATTGCGAATGCAACAGGATGAAAAGACACATTGGGTATATGAATGGCCCATGAAGAGAAAGGTGAAGTGGCCAGTCAAGAAATTGTTGGCCAGAAGACACAAAAGGATATTGAGGAGGTGGCTGAGGTATGTGAAAAGACTCAGGGCCACAAAGGATATGGTTCATGCCTATGAACCAGAAGCTGGGAGAAATCTCAGTGATGATGAAGAGGAGAGATCGAGCAGAGATCTCATAGACTACCAAGTGGGCAGATATGACTTTCAAATTGCCAAGTGGGCAATAGAAAGAGATCAAGTGAAGGTCTCGTATACTTCTAGGAGGGGGGTGATGAAAGTTCAAATTGCCAAGAGGGCACTGAGATGGGATCGACTGATCTCATAGACTACCAGGTGGGCAGAGAAAGAGGAGAAACTCCATATTTCTAGGAGGGAAAGGGAGAGCAGATGAGGCCACATGAGAGTCTCATGAACTCAGAGGTGAGTTCAAATCAGCAAGAGGAGTTGACAGAGAAGGAAGATCAGAAGAGCGTTATGATGATTGGAGGGATAAGAGTATTCATACCAAGTAGCCGAGTGGAGGATGATGCATAGGATGAAGCTGCAGCAGAGGAAGAAGGAGAATTGGGGTAGACATCAGGAGATACCCCAGTAGAAGGAGAAGAAGATGAGCATTCAGAAGAATGGCTCAAAGATTTCAGCCAGGTAGATGAAACAAAGACACCTACAGCACTGAAGCTGATAGTAGAAGAAGAGCATGAAGATAATATTCTCACTCCATGGCAGAAGGAGTTAGAAATGATAGAGGATTGGTTGAACCATCCAGAGATAGTAGATGACTGCCATGAGAAGACAGTCATGTAGATGTTAGAAGAAGAGAATTCATAGGAATTGCTCAGAAATTTCAGCGAGGGAGATGAACAGATGATGACTGCAGTGTTGAGGCATGCAACAGAAGATGAAGAAAAATTCCAATTTGGAGAGAAGCTGGAGGAAGCTGGCGCTAAACCAGTAGAAGAAATGGCAGAAGAAAGTTTGTCAAAGTAGATGACTGGACAGAAGATCAGTCAAAAAGATAAGACTGCAGAGTTGAATTTTGTAGCAGGGTGGAAAGTTGAGGCCACAGAGGAAGAAGATAGTCTGGGGGATCAGGATGATCTACCCATTTGCAGGGAAGAAGTGCAGTGAAGCATGCTGCAAAAGGAAAGCCATCCATAGGAGCAACTGGACAAGGAGATTGAGAAGATTAGAAGGCTGATGTCGAGGTCAGCAGTGGAAACTTCTAGTGAGGAGGAACTGAGGAGAGGAGAACCTGCCATAGCAGCAGGGCAATAAATGCACCAGAAGCAACAAAGCAGTGGAGCAGATGGTCAGCTCTAGAGAACTGTTTGGGATCCAGGTGGATTTCGACAGCCATGCTGGGAAGCTCATGAGAAGGAGCTCATGAATTTCTCAAAGCATAGGAGTATGATGAAGGAACATCGCTCCAAGACAGCTACGTGCCATCCGACCAACACATCAAAGTGTACGTTCAATGGAGAGGAGAGGCACAACCCTCTCACTTTCAAATTTAAAATTTGAATTTAATGTATTAAATGTTTGTAAGGCCAGTAGAGCCGAAGCCATGCCTTCGAGCATGTTGTAGTTGGTGTCACCTTAATGGATGACAGGTTTATGGGGATCTAGATCCGATTCGGATTAGATGGCCCATTCAATGTAATTCATTGTAATTAATGAGAGTAGGTGAGGATGGAGGGAAGCGCTCGAGGAGCCCCCTTTTGTAAAAAGATCTTCTTTTGTTTTCAATAGAGTAGAGAGGCATATAGAACATAAGATAGAGAAAAGAGAGGGAGTTGAGACTCTGTTGCAGTCTAAGCTCAAATACATTGTAATTAGACATTGATGTTAATACAAAGCAATTTTTCCTGCATATGTGTTTTCTATGTGTTTATGTGTCTTTTATGAATGTTGTGTGTTCATTCATGCTGTAGAAGTATGTTAATTTCCATCTGCAGGAGATAGATAGATTTTCCTATCTATGAGTTCTTTGATTTCAAGTTTGGGTTCTTTGAGACTTCATGCAAGAGGTTGGATGACAGAATACTGCGGGTTCTGCAAGCCAATGCAAGGAGTGCACTTTTGAATTCTATGGAGTTCAGACAAAGATGTGTTAGAAGGACACACCAACTAGAATCACTGACTCAAGGAGAAGCCTCAAGGTTGTTGAACACCTTGGAGGTTGAACTGTGTAAAGGAGGGCACAGAGGGAAGAAAGAACGTCTAAAGTTCTGTGAATATCTTCCAAGAGGGCATTGAGAAAGTGCATAGAGTGCACAGAAGAATTATATTTCAAGTTCAGAGAGAAAACAGAATCATTGAGGATTCTGTAGAAGCTCTTCCAGGAGGGCATTGAGAAGTTGCAKAGATTGCACAGAAGGACTCTTTTCGAGTTTTGTTGGAAAGAGAAGTRTCAAGGAGAGACACTCATAGAGTTAATAAATACTCTGTTAAGCTCAGTAAGGAGGGCTTGAGCAGAAGGTCGTCAGGAGGACACCAAATTTCCCTTTGAGGACACAGAAGGGMGAGTCCCCTAGAGGCTCGRGTAAACAAAGCTCAGGAAGGATAGTGCCTTAGCACACCGAGTAAAAATAGAGTGAGAAGAAGGTTGAGAAACCCTTTGAGGTTTCATAGTTGACAAAGCTCAGGAGGGATACCATTCCTAGAATGCAGGCGATATCCAAAGGAATTGAGCTTGCAGAGGGAGAAAAGGTCAAGGCCTTTGAAAACTTGAAAGTCTTCCAAGTTCGGAAGGAGGTGAGAAAGCTCATGAGGGAGCTACAATAGCTGTTGGATAAACGATAGAAGGTTGGATCTGGACCATCGAAGTTATGTCTAGACAACAGAAGGAGGGTGCCAAGTCATTGGCCAGAAGTCCTTGAGAAGCAGAGGCGGACAGTCAAAATTCTCTATGGAGAACTCACAAAATTACGAGGACCGTAGGATCAAAGGAAGATGCAAGGTGTTTAGAGGTGGATGAACCCATCACCTTAGGATTCAGAATCAATGTGAGACATTGATTGCGCTTTGTTAAGCCATTGGATCATTTTTCGTGAAGTCGAGAATCGTGAGGTTGGAGTGTAGGCCAAATCCTTGGTTGCTCCAAGTCCCGAATCGCGAAAGGAGTAACAAGAGCAGAAACGGATGGTGGAGACACTTCGTGAAGAAGTGCAAAATGTCGAGAGCCGTTAGATCTCCCAGATCAGAGAGAAGGTTAAAGGGAGTGTCTTTCGATACTCAAAGCTCAGAAGGAGTAGTGACTATTGGATGAGAAGCAATAGGAGCCGTTGATTCCCCTTTGAAGTGGAATTTTGGCATTTTGGGGTTCGACATTTCGGCAATTCCGATGACAAGGAGTCAAGGCACTTTGCGTTGAAAATCCCAAAGTCGCAAAACACGACATGTCTTTGGAGTAGGGTTGTGGTCATGGAGGAAGCAATCACATGGATCGAGATTTGGTCAGGGGCTAATCATCGTTGAGCCCATTTTGACATTTCAGCATTTCGAGGTTTGGCAAGTAGAGGAGGCTGTGATTTTGGAATCAAGAGTTTCAAAATCCAGGTTCGCAAAATCCCAAAAGATCCAGAGCCATCGGATTGAGGAAGATCTCAACCATAGATCATGTGGGAGGTGAGGCTTTAGGAATTTAGGAATCAGAGTTTCGAAAGGTAAGGAAACTCTCTGCTGTGGATTTTCGCAAGTCACGAAATCCCAAAGAGCGAAAGGAAAAATTCTCGAAAGGTTGAGGGACAATAGCCGTTGGGCCCCTATTAGGTTTCGTGATTTCAGGACTCAAGAGGTGGAGTTGCATGGTCAACACAACTCCCAAACTAATGAAGAGAGAAACGTTGAAAGGTGGGTCCCAAGTATCAATCAGAGGATATGTGCAGTAGAAGTCAAAGGAGTGGTCAAGGTTCCACGAAAATCCCGAAAGGCCGTCGATCTCACCAAAGGAGAAATTTTGAAATTCGGGGAATCATAAGGGAAGAGGAACAATTGTTGGTTGTTTKCTCAAGTCCCGAAAAGCTAAAATTAGTGGGAAACAAATGCCGTGTGTTCGGCGCATTGAAGGAGTCAACTTTCATTGACATTTCAAGTTTCGTAGGTTGAAGAGTCAAGGAACTTACATCAGGATTTRCGGAGTCGCGAAATCCAAAATTCCTTTTTCGGTAAAAGTCCTGATCATATTTGTTGATCAGGTGTGTAGAGTTAGAACCCTGTGTTTGATCACGCAGACATAACTCATAAGGACCTGTGGATACACCCTTGTGTGTGTGAGATATTCCCTGTGGGGAAAATCGAAGAGTCAATCTGACTTAGGGAAAGGTTTAGAATGATCCTAAGGCCAGGAGGTCGCGCAGAACCTGCTAAGGCAGGGGGTGCTGCGTCAAAGCTCAAAAACAAGAGAACAAGAAACATATCCAAAAAGCTATTCAAAAACAATCAAAGGGGATAGGAAAGTCTACAGAGAAAATTACAGGGACACTCCTCCATCGAGAAGATTCGGACTTCAGAATCAACGACCGACAGAAACAGATAGGTCTCATTAAGAAGAAGGATTCATAAGAGAACCTCCTTTCATAAGATCTTCAAATCCCAGGTATCAAACTATCTTTTTTGGTTTATGTTATGCATGTAATAATTTTGGACATAAAGATGTGAATTGCAAAGATAACAATAGGAACATAAACAACTTTGAAAGTCATACACAAAAAGGCTATCCTAGAAGGCCTAGTGAAACACAGAGAAGTTACAACAGGTTTGAATAATTGATCACTGAAGTGGAATTTTGCAAATGTAACAACTTTGGACACATGGCCAAAGATTGAAAAATGAAAATCCCTCCTATAGAACCACAACAGAACAACAACAATCACAGACAGGAACCTCAGAAAAGGACATGGATAAGAAAGCAAAATCAATACAACAATGAATAATGCACACTCGCTCTACAAGATAAGCATTAGAAACCTGGTTGGTATGTTGACAATGCCTGTTCAAAACACATGACATGTGATAGAGACAAGTTTCTTACATTAAGAAAGGAAAGAGATGGATCAGTCTCCTTCATAAATGATGATTCAACTAAAATCATTGGAAAAGGCGCATCCAAAATTGGGAACAAGAATACAAAGGCAGAAAATGTTCTACTAGTAGAATATATGAAACATAATCTTCTAAGTCTGAGTCAAATGTGTGACCAAGGTCATAAAGTTACTTTAGATTCATAAAAGTGCTAGATAAGAAAATAAGGTTTAGGAAAATTGATTGCTACAACTGCAAGACCTTGAAGCAACATATATGTGTTAAGTGAAATTGGAAATGAAAAGTGTTGTCTAGGAAAGGAAGATGAAATTTGGCTATGACACAGAAGGATGGGTCATATACATTTTGATAACCTTGTCAAAGTGAACAAAAGAGAAGCAGTCAGAGAAATTCCCTAGATCATGAAACCAACCAACACTTTATGCAAGCATTGTCAACAAGAAAAGAAAACAAAGACCATGTTCAATTCAAAGGAATATTCAACGTCAAGACCACTGGAAATTGTGCATACTCATCTAGTTGGACCAACTACAACAAAGTGTTTAAAATGTAAGAAATAATTTATGTTAATAGTCGATGATTATACAAGAATGACTCCAGTTTTCTTTCTCAAGAATAAGTCAGAAGCTTTTGAAAGCTTCAAGATCTACAAGGAAATGGTTGAAAATGAAATGGATTCAAAAATCAAATTCTTGAGATATGATAATGGAGGAGATTTCACTTCAAAGTAATTTATGGACTACTGCAATAGTCATGGAATAAAAAGACAATTATCCATTGCTAGGACACCTCAACAGAATGGAGTTCTTGAAAGAAAGAATAGGACAGTACATGAAATGGCTCGAACAATGCTAATGGATTCCAAATTGACAAATATTTTTTGGACACAGGTAGTGCATACAATATGTCACATTCAAAACAGATTAATGCTCAGAAACAACACTGACAAAACTCCCTACAATCTATGGAAAGGAAGACCAACAAATGTGAATCACTTCAGATTTTTTGGAAGAAAATGCTACATCAAAAGAGAAGATGGAAGAATGGGAAAGTTTGACTCTCGTGTGGACAAATGAGTACTTGTTGGTTACTCAAGTACAAGGAAAAAATACAGTTGTTACAACCTGATAATGAACAAAGTGGTGGAAAGCATCAATGTAACAATTGATGAAACATGTAGACAAGAAATAAAGGAAGAAGAAAATGAATCAATGGAACAAATTTACGAAGAAGAAACAAAAGATGAAAAAGAAGGGAAAGATGAAAAGGATCTGAAAGAAGCAGAAGAGAAAGTTCAACAAGTGACTCCAAATACACCTAGCATACGAGTATAGAAGAATCATCCTTTGGATCAGATTATCGAAAACAAAGATGTAGGAGTTGAGACTAGAAGAAGAATGCGTTCACCGGAACAAACACACCTAACACTCACATCTACGATTGAACCAACCTATTTTGAAGAGGCCAACAAGGATGAATTTTGGAATAAGGCCATGGATGAATAATTGGATCAAATAGAGAAAAATAACACTTGGGAATTGGTTCCAAGACCAAAGGATAAGAATGTGATCGGCACAAAGTGGGTATACGGGAATAAATTGAATGAAGATGGACAATTTACAAGGAACAAAGATATATTTGTATTTAAAGGATATGTACAGGTTGAAGGAATTGAATTTGAAGAGACATTTTCCCCAATTGCCAGAATGGAAGCAATACGATTGCTTTTAGCTTATGCATGCTCCAAAAATATTAAAGTGTATCAGATGGACATAAAATCAGATTTTCAAAATGGGGAACTTGAAGAAGAAGTCTACATTGAACAACCAGAAGTATTTCAGTTGTCAGAGAACACATATTATGTGCGTAAATTAAACAAGGCCTTGTACGGTCTAAAATAGGCTCCTAGAGCATGGTATTCTAGACTGGATAAATATCTACAACATGCAGGGTTCATAAAAGGAAGTGCATACAACAACCTCTACATCAAGAAATTTTCAAAGGATATACATAATGAATTTGAAATGTCATTACTTGGATAACTATCATTCATTCTAGGACTTCAGATACGTCAAAGCCACCAAGGAATTTTTATTTCTCAAACCAAGTATATCAGAGAAATGCTAAAGAGGTTCGGAATGGAATATTGCAAACCAATTATCACTCCCATCCAAACTAGTTGCAAGTTAAGAAAAGATGATGATTCAAAGTCTATAGATCAGAGGAAATACAGGTCAATGATTGGTATCCTACTATATGTGACAGTATCTAGACCAGATGCAATGCAGGTAGTTGGACAGGTAGCATGATTTCAAATAGCGCCAAAGGAATCACATGTTTTAGTAGTGAAGAGGATTTTCAGATATCTCAAAGGAACATAAGAGTTTGGATTATGGTATCCAAAAGGAAAGGATATATCACTTATTGCCTACACAGATGCAGATTGGGCAGGTTGTATTGATGACTGACGAAGCATTAGTGGAGAAACGTTCTTTTTGGGTGAGTGTTTAGTAACTTGGCTAAGAAAGAAACAATCATTAGTATATTTATCTACATCTGAGGCAGAGTATATTGCAATAGAAACATGTTGTACACATGTTCTTTGGATGAAACAAAATATGACAGATATACAGGTTGAGTATGATGAGCCCATTTCAATCTATTGTGATAATACACGTGCTATCTGTAGGCACAGGGGAAGACCCAGGGTTCAATGCTTCAACAATGCACCAACAAAACCCTAGATACTGGCCCTTTCGGCAACACCTGCGAAGCAGATGAAGTCTCACCCAAGGTAGAGGCGGGGGGGATTGCAAGACTCAAGTGTCTGCAACCTAGCTGGGACACATATCTATGATTACAACACTAACAGAGCACTTAAAAATTAATGTTCATTAACATTTAACCCTTATTCACAATGCAGATTGCAATCCTAATTACAGAACGATGCAGTATTCAATAAGATCTAACACATACAAGCACTTAGCACATAGAAAGAGATTAG
>JASDQU011314722.1:14373-24427 GCA_032191745.1 Picea mariana | reverse complement strand
AATAGACACTTTTGTTGATAGGACAAGTCTAATATAAGTAAAGGAAGATTCCCCATTGTGGAATCATATCTTTCATGTGAGTTTAGAAATTTCAGCAAGTACATTTACTTGGGAAAAGTGCACACCTCTCTTGGGCGCTAGTCTTCTAGGGTTTGAGCACCCTCTTGTGTGCTAGGTCTTTCTTGGTGGTGAAGGTCTTTCTCTTGAAGAATATAGCAAAGGATTTGGTTGGGTTTTCTTCCTTTGTTGAGAAGGGTTTCCTAGGATACTTCTTGTGTTCTTGTGCATGGTGTTTCTTCTTGTGATCTTGGTTGCTACAACATTCTTGTGTATGGTTAAGACAAATGCAAATTGAAATGAACTACATGCTTAACCTATCTTATTGAAAAATCAACAAAAATTGTGGCAAAAATTTTCTCGCTGTAGATTTTAAGAGCACCATGACTATGTCAATTTTTTCCTAAGTCTCTATTCGCGGGCATTTTGCATCTAATGGCATTGATTTAGCGGAGATCTATGCACTCTGTCAAAATATAACTGCTCCTCAAGCTAGGCTGCCCTCATAATGTGCAATGCATTCATGGATCTTGGGTTTGAACCTATTAGATCTTCTCCAATGTAGGACATCTTCAACTATGAATGCAAGCAACCTTCTTCAAGATGGAAGTCTCCTCAAAATAGGGCATGAAACCATAAAGAACCTACTCAAGAGACTTGTGGCATCTCCCAAGGTGAGATGTGCCTCCAAATATGGTGATGTGGATGAACATTCCATGAACTATGGAGTGGCATGGCATGAATGGGTCAAGTGCATGAAGAATAGCCCACAAGTGCCTAGGCCATTGTGAAATTGCCTTGGGAGTTGTGAGAATGCCTCGGGAGTTKTGAAAATACCAAATGTCATGATGAAGCCCATGCAAGGTCCACTTAGCCCCAAAATGCTATCGCGCTCCACAAAGGGTTCCATACATCCTCATGTACAATCATCGAGCAAGGAGTGRAGACTAGAACATCAAATCATCAAGTGTTATGCTATGATAAGCAAGCAATACATCATCGAAACCTTTAGTACATCATCATCTATGTCATCAACAATCAACCAAGTGAATGGCCCAACCATCAAAAGCTMTTTGTGATGAAAAATTAAAATCACAAGGGTAGTGAAGAAATTCACTAGTATAAGCTTCATGCAAAATGAGGGGTAACAAGACCATTGACCATCTTTCCATATAGATTCACAATCTTTTGTGTTGAGCTTGAATAAACTAACCTCGAAAACTGGTCAACAAAGTGATGTGAATGTGAGTCTATCAATATCTTGTGGGCATTGAGAACAATTAAGGTTTTTCCAAGATAGCTAATCACTAGATTCCTTGTCGCATATGTCTCCCTTGCCATTTGCTTCCCAATGAAATAATGAATTAACCCAAATTGCCCCTCCTCCACCAAGAAAGTCCAAATTGAACATGCAGCCAAATCCCATCCTCTACAATAATCTTAGAAGTCCTACTGAAATTTTCTAGATATAACCTACCAATCTTGCCATATCTTTTTGAGAATACCCAATTCCAAAGTTTTAAAAGCTTTAGCGGCACCAAATGCCACACATGCCAAAGGGACCCTATTTGCCATTTATATGGATAGCATTTTGAATGCAATGGTGAACAAGTATTTGTCATCATGTATTCCCGCACATGGCCCGAACAACCCTTTAGTAGACAAGATTGTTCTTTGGGTACATATATTAGTTAGACCGAGCCCTCCATCTTCACTAAACAATGTACAAATATTCCAAGGACCTGGCAAAAGGACCCTTTTATGCACCCTATTTCCCCCAAAGAAAATGTTTAAGAAGCCACTCCAAGTGCTTGTAGATTTTTTTAGAAGGAAAGAGACATGAGAGTAAAACAAATCACTTGCTACAAACATTTTATCCATAATGGTGATTCAACTTGTAAGAGGGATGCCTGAAAAGCTCATCTCTAAAGTTTGCTCTCAATTTATGTAGAATCCAATCCCATTGAACCTTTAAGGATTCATCAATTCCAAAAGGGATATCTAATTAGTAATTATCCAATCATGTGCCCTAACTAGATGATTTTCCATTCTACACCAATGCAAGCAAGAAAATCTTTTTGCCTTATAATAAGAGCATCAACTTCTTCACTCACATGTGCTTGGAGAAAAAATCCATACAATGCATGGTGGGAGGACTCTGTCAGTCATACCCTAATCTACTAAAATTTATTATATGTGCTTTGAGCAAAAATTGTTGTTCACTCTATTTCAAGCATACTTAGAGTGTATTTGAACTTTGAACACATGGACTCAATGAAGTGCAATAGGTTGGCTCAAAAATGGATGAACTATTTAGTAAATTAATGTTTGCTCATTCTAATCTTCATTTCCAAAACAAACAACTGCAGAGCAACAAAAATACTATTGCCATTGTTTTTTATGAGGTCAACTTAACATCATATTAAAATGTCAAGATCAAGGATTGAACATTTGCAGACAAAGGCCTCAACTAGTTAAATAGCAGACCTGAGACATTAGCACAATCAAAGCCTGAGGCAAGATGATTAGATTCCCAACCCCCAATGTGTCTTTTATTCTATTAGTTTTTTGTTGATGTTATGTAACTATATTACATCACACGTGATATGTATTTGTAGATGAAACACATACTTTATGTTTATGCCATCTAATAAGCATGTTGTAATTTGTAACATCATTTATGTGATTGCAGTTTGCAAACTAAATGGTAAATTTGTCATCAAATGGAATTGTAATTATTTTTGCAATACTTTGAATAGTATATGCATGTTTGTTTTTCAGGATTTGCCAAGGTTTTTGAGCAGCTAGTTGACTCTTAGAATTCGACTAGCGTTATTTTGGAGATAATATGCTACAATTAATTAGCAAGTTACATGTTTATTCTCTCACAAAAGAATGATGGAATAAAAAGAACCATGTATCTATGCACTACAAATAAATGGATATGCAAATTTTCATTTTTTTCATAAGGATTCTACTCTAGTCGTCGAACATCAAGTTGGATTTTAATATCTCACATGACTATATATATTATATATATATATATATGGACAAATGCTATGTGTGTGTCCTTCACACCCAGTGTGCATCATTTTTATAATCTGGCCTTCAAATTTTATGAATTTAAACAAAAAGTCAAGGGTCTGATTCAAATGTGCCAAACAAAGAGTTATAATGAGAAACAATCTGAACAAGACTGAAATATCACTGAAGATGTGCGTATACCTAAACAAAGTAACTCATCTAATCATAATGTGCACAAAAATCTTTTGATCTGATCCTTCAATGTTTGCCCTAAGGTTCTCAAGTTCTTTTACATTCTACTGTGAGTTGTTTAACATCCACAATTAAACATCCCATTCTGTATACTGTACTCTGTGATTAGCAAACCTAATGTTTAGCTGCTTTAGAAGTTCAATTTACTCTTTATAGGAGAAGCCATCTCGATGTTGGAAGAATCCTTCTGATAGTTTATGGTAAATGAAAGATCCGAATGTGCCACAAAACCAAACACCTTGGCAAAGAGATCTACACAAGCTATAATGTAGAATGATAAAATTGAATTTACATCTTATGTGAACATGGTAATACCCTAAAGACATTCCTTTGTTTTTGGTAGCAAAATCCGAGTAAGCCGAATCTAACAGGATAGAAATTGGTCACAGGCTAAAAAGAGAAATGTTTACCAGAAAGAACTAACCTGCTAGGCAAGGCTCCAATAGCATGGTTTATCTTTCCACTGAATCCAGCCATTACAGGGGGCTGTCCAAAACGAACAAATGGTGCCAACAAACCAACTAAGGCAACATCAACAGCAATACCAACAAGTAAATCTGCAAGATAAAGTTCAAATTCTGCCCAGAAGTCCTTTCCTCTCTTCTGAACTTCCGCAAATGTCGCACAACAAGAATCAATCATTATCTGCATGCATAATCGAACACCATGGCAAATTATGCTGTGCAGTCAAAAAGGAACAGCATGCAATTTTCAATGAAAATTGTATTTTATATTGCCTGCATACAAGAAATGCTCCAAAGGGGTGAAGCAAGACCTCTATAAAAACTTTAAACAGAAAACTTGGGTCAGCCAGCATGCGGTTGCGTAAAGCAGCGCTTCCTCGAATGGCTATCCCTAAAGGCCACACCGCTTCCTATACAATCGAATCAGAATATAGCTGAGAAAGAAAAAGGCATCATTATGCAGGTAATAAAGGCAAAATAAATCCAAGTACCACAAATATAATATTAAGTATGATTTTAACACTCAAACATACTTGTAAATCCAAGTATCTAGAAAGAAGCAATTGGCGTAAACCAACAGCCTTAGCAGCTTCTGCCATGTCAGATGGAAGAACAGCACCTCGAGCCTCTGCCTTTCCGAATACTTCCTCTGCACTTAAAATGGGTCCATATTCATCTTCATCGTCATTTCCACCTTCATCACCCTCATTGTCCCTACCACCACTTCCTCCCCCTTTTCCTCCTCTAAAGTTTCCATTGTCATCCCCTCCAAAACATCCTCCATTACCACCATTATCAGCATTCAAACCATCTTCTTTAACATCTACACTGTTTCCTATGCTTGATTGAGATTGGCCTAGATCTTCTCCAACCATTTCGAAAGGAGCAGTTACAACTTCAGGATCTTTAACTGATTCAGAATCAAAATTCATCTGGCATTTAACCCTGAAAGGCCTACGTGCCTTAAATCTATCAATTGGAAAATTTATACTTAACTCTATTGTTTTTTTCTCTCCTCTACAACGAATAAATCTTTTGCTTCCAATTATGAGGGGCCTTTGATTTTCAAAACTGAAGGCACTTGTAATTCCATTTTTGCTTGAATCTCCAAATTTAGCTTGACTTGTAAAAAGTGGAAGGCTTGTAACCTCCATGCAAGTACTGAAAAGATAGCCAGGCATATTTAATCTTCACAATATGAAATGGCAGAGGAATGAAGAGAAAGACAATCCACCGCTCTAAATATCACAATTTATTCCAAACTCTTAGCCTCCTCAGAGTCTATGATTCTAGACCTTAATCTAGGGGATAGAATTTATTTGAGCACTAACTTCAATAGGTGTTTCGTTGGAGACCACAATATTTATAAGAGCTCCTATCGTAACAACACACACGGGCAGCTTCTCCCGAAAAGTCGACAAATGTAATACAGCGAATTAGACTTCGGCCTTGCGAAATAAATGCTCAAACACACCTGAAACTCGAAACTCGCCTCTGAGTAAAAAAATAAGTGCTTTGATGCGTACAAAGTCACCGACTATCCTTTATCGACTCGAAAGGGCGCTGAAAACTTTAAAACAAAAGGAAGCGTGATATTGTACTTTAAATCTGCAAATTAGCAGCTCCGCTTCCTCTAAAGCCACCTGAAATTCGGCATTTTTCCTTAAGTGAGACATTAAAATCCGAAAAACAAAAAAGCTCTATCATTTTACTTCGAATACGATAATGAATGGCCCAGGCAGCTAAAGAGCATACAAAAGCACAAATTCCTTATTTTTTCTTATTTAAAGCTTCAATGAAGTTACAAAACTTTACTGAAAAAACTCAAACATCAAAATGCACATGATTAACTCCATCAAAACCATAAAACAGCTCCCAATCCTCCTTCAAACCCATAACAGGCGATTCCAGAGCCATTAAACCATTAAAAACTTAACTTTTCACTTCATTCATGTAATACTTCGACTGTGATCTCTCTAACAGCCACCAAATCTCTTGTTTTACAAACTGAAAAAGGTAACGACGCGGCAAAACCTCTAAAATCAAAGAAAAATATTCAGAGTAAACTCAAACCGATCATTTAAAGCATAAAAAACTTAATATTTCCCTTCATTCATGTAATGCTTCGACTATGATCTCTCCAAAAGCCATCAAATCTCTTGTTTTACAGATAATGACGCAGTAAAACATCTACAGTCAAGGAAAAACATTCCCAGAGTAAACAGAAATCGATCATTTAAATATTCTACTCTGATCCTTCTAAAACTGCCAAATACCTGGTTTTCCAGCCCGGAAAACCCTTGCATGCGTGTAAAACCACAATGTTCAAAGAAAAAACTGCTCACGGCGTGAAGTGGAGCCGTTCAAACTCAGAAGCTGCAAATTTATGTTCATTACAATGCTCGGGATGTTGCGAATCCGCTCCTTCTGATGGAATATGCTGGTAGAAGTCGCATTATACGTTGAAGTGTCGAGATGATATATTAAACCCTTCGTGCCACTTGCCCGGCCGAGACTCTTCTCTCAGATCAAGAAAAACAAGTGTTGTAGAATTTTGTTCTCTTACATGTCCTGCTTCCGTAACATACTAAATTATCAAATATGATTCGGAAGTTATCTATTTAATCGAACAGGTTAAACCCGTGCCCTATTTCTAGTTGTTTGAGTTGTTTTATTAGGGTTTTATCGTTATGGAGCATGCCGGGGTCGCGGTCACGGCCATTCCCATGACAAAAGGAAGAGCGAATCTCATTTAAACAAAAATATTGCAAACTTCTTAATTCTGAAGATTGCGAGTATCAATTTTTTTGACTTTAAGAAGCCTCGTAAATATCTTTAATATATTATGAGTCATGAATGATTGCAAAGATAGGAGCTTATAAAGGTGGCAAAACTTAGTATAATTTAATTATTTATTAGTGGTGAGAATAATTATTATTAGTTGTTATTGATAAATGCAAATTCATCATTGCTATTTCATGGAAAACCACATTTTAGGAAGTTACCATGTTTTCTTATATTTAAGAAAAACTAGCTTTTAGTCAATATCAACTTAAATAATATTTATAATAGCTTTTTCCAATAAAAAAATTTCTCAAATATTTATATAAGGTATAAATTTGTTTATAATGAGCAGTAGCAAGCTGAGAAAGCATGTTCAATGCGCTAGTTAAGAAAGGACCAATACATTCAAAGACCACAGTGCTTCAAAGGGGAGAGAGTCAAGGCCACTATAGCAAGAGGCAAAAGGTAAGAAGCAATTAAAATTTTACAACTATTGTCCTCAAACAACTTGAAATGGCCATTATAATTCGAAGATATTGATAGAGGAGATAGGGCTCTCCTTTCCTCTATCGCAGTGATAGACCGAGAGTCTCCCAATGGTTAAGAACATGTATTATTGTTATTGGACCTAATGGTTAAGAACATGTATTATTGTTTTGGAAGTCAGAAGTCCAAATCCTAAATATAGTTATTTCGGTTTCGTTTGGTGACCAAAGTTCAATACCCTTACGATGTGTGATGAGGACAAATGACTTTAGTAGCAATTTTTCTTCCATCTATATCGTTATGACAAAAACTCTTTTAAGGAAGAGAAAATAAGATATGGATCTACTCTGAAAATTTTAAGGTTGACTTTGAACACCATCTTCAAAATGAGGAAAAGTATTCAAAGATTTATTTACTTTGTAACATGAAAAAATTAAAATATATATATATATATGAAATAAATACTTCTTATCAAAGAAGGAACCAATATTTTACAAATCTAAATATTTTACAAATCTACAAAATAGAGAAATAAGAAATTATCAATATAAAAGATTAAAAATAAATTATTATTAGGTAAAGGCAATCAAAACCTTAAAAAAAAACTTACACTTACAACTTTGAAAAATGTTAGTGCTTAGAAAATAAAATATGAAAATACTTCTTATTAGTCCCTACCGAAGGTGTAGAGGGACTATAGCGATCGATAATTTGTTGACTTTATATTAGTTTGTCATTTGACTACAAATTTTTGCATACTTTCTATTGTTTGAACTACAGAATTGAAAACATTATTTTTTATATATTAAAAAAACCCATATATGTCATGATCTCATTGGATAATAGATTTGAGGTCTTATTGCAAGCTTCGTTATTCCCAATGAATTATATGTTGCCATATCCAAAGTTTTTATCATCTACGATATTTTTGAATTTGTACTATTCATACTAAAATGTTTAAATATCAAAAGTTTATAGCGATCGATAATTCGTTGACTTTATATTAGTTTTTCATTTGACTACAATTTTTTGCATAATTTGTATTGTTCGAACTACAGAACTAAAAACATTATTTTTTATATAATAAAAAAACCCATATATGTCATGATCTCGTTGGATAATAGATTTGAGGTCTTATTGCTAGCTTCGCTATTCCCAATGATTTATATGTTGGCATATCGAAAGTTTTTATCATCTACGATGTTTTTGAATTTGTACTATTTATATTGAAATGTTTGGATATCCAAAGTTTTGAGCATGGATAGTCAGTTTTCATATTACTTTGTCCTCTGAGTAAATTTTTTTAGCATAGTCTCCAGTGTTCGAACTATTGTTATTATTGTTATTATTTTTTATTTTTTATTACTATTATTATGTTTGATTTTTCTTTATTGTTGCGTACTTCGAGAAGCTTTTTCATTATTGTGTACATAAATAGGCCTCCCATACTGCATTCTTTCTTAAATGTTTGCATAGCGCGACACCCTTCGACGGTTCTGACAGCCTTAAGTGTTTACCTAACAGGACTCACAGCCTTAAATGTTTACTCTACAGGCATGTTACAATACAGTTTCCTCTGATTTTTTGATACAGTGTTGTCTGCAGTGAATTTGGGCAATATTGTTCTTCACCGACATTACTGGTTCACTGGTTGATTCTTGTTCGTTGGTTCGTTCGATGTTGCTTGTTGTTGTTTGATTCAACTTTGCAAAGTTGAGGTCCTGCTTCTGCAGTTGGACCTCTTCGTGGTTGTTCACTGGTTTGTTGTTCTTCAACTTTGCAAGCAGTTGGACCTGTTGTTGCGGTTTGCAGGTTTTGGAGCTGTGCTTTTATCGTCCCTCATTGACGGGTAAGTTTTTGTGCCATGGTTTCGTTGTTATTCCTTGTTTGTTGCTTGCTATTTGCAGCTTGCAAGCACCTCGAAATCTTGTTGCAGGACATCTTTATGTGTGGCTGCTACGACCAAAATCTTTTCCTTGTTCTTGAACGTCAATGTTCTATACAGAACCCGCCTTTGTCGCGGTCATAGTGACATATAAAAAAGAAAACTCCTCATTTTTCTTGCTCCTGAAAACCATACGTTTGGTGCATTTTTCCCAATGTTCTCTTCATATTTTATGTTCCTGGAAACCATATGTTTCGTGTATTTTTCCCAGTTTATTCCCTTCCAAACGTCTTGTTCCGCTTTGAATGTCGATGCTGGACACAGAACCCAAATCTATCACAGCTACAATGAAATATAAAAAAGAAAACCAGATGTTCTCCTCTTATTTTTTGTTCCTGGAAACCATGTGTTTGGTGCATTTTTTCCAGGTTGTTCCCTTCCAATCACATATGCCAAATTCCACATCTCGGATATCGTGCCATAGTTGTTTCCAAAATAGCAATGCAAAGGGGTTTAGAAAATGAATTCGGAGTTGTCACAGGGGGCAAGCATCTGCCAGGGTCTTGTGATAGGGCATGCTTTTATTCTCTGAATCAAAAACTCCGTCCATCTGTTGCCTTTCTGTTGTCCTTTGTGTCTTGCAAAGCATCTTCTTCCACTGAAAAGCTTGTAGGATGCACGCCAGGAATAGATTCAAAAATGATATACCTTGAATACTCAGTCTTTGTGCTCAGCAAATTTATAGTGTTATTTATTTGCGTTGTCTCTTCTGTTTGGTTCACTGTTCATTGTACGTTTGTTTGCTTTTCATATGTTGTGGTGACTAGGTGGATTGAATTTGAAAAGAAGAAGGTTGAAGGATACATAGCGAAATCAATATGCAGTTCCACACTTATAATTTTCTATTTGTCTTTTTTTTGTTTTTCGTTTTTTATTTTTTCTCTGTTTGCATATAAACTTAATATAGCTAAGAAACATCTTGAAAATCACAGTTTAAGAGATGAAAAAAGTAATAGATGTTGAGTCCTATGAAATAGATACAGACTCCATTATACATGACAGCATCGACCGGGTATGGCATAGCAATGGAATTTTTAGATTG
>JASDQU011314720.1:0-24560 GCA_032191745.1 Picea mariana | reverse complement strand
GCATCTACCGGTCGACTTCTTCGTAAAGTAGCACGGGCAGTTGTTTGTTACAATGAGAAACATCCTTGATGATTTTTCTATATGAAGCTATGAGTTTCACATTTTTTATATTTTGGTCCTCAGACAAACACTTTTTGTAAACTTTTATCGTTATAAATATAAAGTTCCTACCGGCTCACTTGTTTTTGTAAAAAGTGTGATTGGATTTAGAAATGTCTCAAATGTCTGTCTAACACATAATTAGCCAATGCATGTGTCAATGTATTTATACATCTAGGAATGTGTTGATATTCGATGTAATCAAAATGTCTTTCCAAGAGGCGAATTCGTAAATATACCCGTAACAAAGTAGGACTTCGGATGGAATAAATGTTACTCAACTATAGTACTACTAACTATGAATCAAGTCGTACAATAAGCTGATGGATTCCAAGTGAAACAGAGTCAGTTAACAACTTGATAACTGCATTGTATTTTGCGATATTATTAGTTGCACGACCAAGGAAAACACCATGTAGACTAATCAATTCATACATAGGTGCATAGATTTCCCAAGTAGCAGACGCTAAGTTATGAGTATTTTGACAAGCACCATCATTGAAGCCTATATAGGGTAGCGAAGACACCGACATCTGAAAACCAAGAACAATGCAAGGTAAGCAGCTAAAAGGCGGAACCAAAGAACAAAAAAGCACGCAAGAGTATGATACACTAAAAATACACAGGACTCATGCAAAAATGATTTAAGCATAGTAATTCTTCAAGTAAAGCCCATTTATGGGTTCACTTAAAGGAATTCCATCATAATCTACCAGCTCATAAGCCCCTTTATCCAATACTCGTTTCACAATGTAAGGTCCCCGCCACATGGGCTCGAATTTACTGGGCCCTAGTAAGCCACAATCTTGTTTGTAAAGAACTAGATCGCCCTCAGAAAACACATATGATTTGACATGTTTGTCATATTGATCTTTGACACGCTTTTTCTGAGTTTCAATGACTAAGGTAGAATCATGGCGGGTATCGTCTAATCGCATCAAATACAAAAGGCATTCCTCTTCAGCTGAGATGTTAGGGAGAAGTTCAGCAGCTAGTTTCAAAGATGGGATTTCACATTTATTCTGCAAAATTGCTTCAATACCATATACTAATTGGAAAGGTTTAAATCTTGTGGCAGACTTAACGGATGTCTGATAGGCCCATAATTCCAAGAAAAGCATCATGTGCCAACTTGACTTGTGAATTCCTACCATCCGTCGAAGCATAGTAGTGAGGACTTTGTTGATTGTTTTGACCTGGCCAATGGCCTGTGGATAATAAGGAGTTGAGTTTTCATGTCGAAGACCCAACTTCTCGGTAAGTTCAAACATCATGAAATTGTGAAAATGACTACCATGATCAGTGACGATGGCTTGAGGGACACAAAATATAGTAATGAAATGATTGAATATGAATAACAGTTGTAGTATTTCTAGTATTATCAAATGTAGGCATCGCCTCGGCCCACTTAGTGAAATAATCCACGGCTACGATAATGTATCCATGCCCCCTGGTCGAGTGAGGGTTACATGTCATGAAGTCAATGCCCCATTTAGTGAATGGACCAACGGAAACTACAGGGTGAAGAGGAGCAGGGTGAGATCGGACCTTATTGTTGTAAGTTTGGCAAGCATGGCATTTTTGGATGGCAGTTGTTACACATTATTTTAGTCACCTTGGTGATGTTTCTATAGCATGTGTTTAGGCTTCCAAAAGAACCTTTCATCATGAGAAAAGTGACTAGCTCCCTCTTCTACAAAACTTGTTTTTAGAAGGCTGTTGCAGGCCATCCATAAGGTACAGTGTGGAAATGCTTGATCCCTGCAGGTTGTCATGAAACTAGCTTGCGACGTTTCCTTAGGTTGCACTATAACCAGGGTGCAACGGCATTGAAAGACTGAGAAATGGTCGAAGTTCATGAAAGTTCTAGAAAGGATCTTCTAGAATATGAGGTGGCATACGTATGGTTGGGATCCTACTCACTTTTCTAATTTGGTGGGATCATTATAATATTTTTAACCATCTCTCTTTCTCCTATATAATGATGGATTTCTCATGGAAAAGTTTAAGCAAGATCAAGCAAGGAATTAATGAAACAATAGGCTGAGAATTGTGTGAGGGATTCTATTTCAATTGATGCTTGAGGTCTTAATTGGTCCATCAAGTTATTGTGGATCTTCTTCATGCAAGTTTGGAGCAAGTGTGTGTGTTGGAGCAAAGGGCCATCGAAAGGGAACCTTGCAACATCAAGGTTGTTTGGTTGTATCTTCCATTTTTACTTAATATAATACAGTGGCATGTTTCTTTCCCATAAAATCATTCTCATTTTATTACATGACTCCTTGATCACATGTCTAATTTTTCATTGAATATACTATTGTTGCTTTTACTTTGGTTGGTTTGTGTTTCATTGTAGATCTAATATCACAAGAGCACCGAAGAAGAGCAGGGACAACAAAGACATAAGGAAGCGATATTTGAAGGTATGTCATTCATCTCTTGTTTGATAGTAAATTAAATTATTAAAGCTTAGGGAAAGCGTCATGTTCTGTCTTGTTTTGTTCTAGATCTAGGTGGATCTAGGGAAATCATTTTATGTCTACATTCACCGATTTATCCAATAACAAAATTGGTGACCATACTTGGGATACGACTTGTTTTGGTTTTTTGTTGTCCATTTTCCTTTAGCCTACCTCCTTTCATTTTAAACCAATCTCTGATTATGTGGGGGGTCCATCCAGACTCTCTGGATCTAAAAGTTCATTTAGAATCTTTGCCTTTTTCCCAACTTTTTTGTTTTTACAAAGATAGCCGCATTGTATTCCATATGCAGTGTGCAATGTCCTTGAATCGTTGCACCCTACCTGTTTAGTCCAGTGCGAAATCTCTGCACCCTACCTATATCTAGCCTGCAGAAACATCAAATTGTCGCATTGTACCTTACTGCTGAGTTGCAATGTCTCCTGTAGAATTTTTGGATTAGGTTCGTTGTCTTCTGAGACCCAATTTTGCTTTGATCACTTGGGAAGAACTTTTAGTGCCAGCATTTGACTGTTTTCTGAGTGTAAGACTTGTTGTTGATTGGTTTTCAGGGATTGAAAACCCATCTTCATCCTTTTACAAGTTTTTACTTCTTATGTTTTGTCAACAAGGACATAATCTCTGGATTTAAATCTGAGTGCTTGATTGATAAAATTCATTGATTTGATTTAAGGTTTTGGATTGTTTTACATTTTCTGGATTGCTTGTTGATTGGAAAATTATTTTCATTTTCATTTAGCGAAACACTTTCTTGTCATCTTCATTTTTATCTTCATTGAAAGTTTGATTTTGGTATTTGTTGAGTGTATCTATTTTATTTGATTACTTTTCCTTTCTTCATTATATCCCTAACTTGGTTTTGGAAAGGAAGAATTAAATTCATTTATTCTTTTTAAGTAATCATTCATAAGAAAAAAATTTGCATTCAAAATTTGTTTTTTACAAGAGAACAAATTGGGAAATTTCATTGCTTATGATTGTTTGAAATTGTGTTCATTCAAGAAAAAGAAATTACATTCCGTAGCTTTCGTGTTCCCGAAAAATACTTTCTCCCTATTGTAATTAGAGTTCATTGAACTGAAACATTGCATCATTCATCTCTTTTTGCATATTATTGGGTGAAGGTCTCATACAACATCAGTTTCATCTCCATATCCCTCTTGCGTAAACAACCGCCTCTAAAATACTACGTAATTTTAAAATTTATTAGTAAGTTTTTGTTGGCCCTTGACCAAGTTTTGGGAGATTCTTGGTCATGTTGACCTATTTTGGACTTCGACAGCCTATCGAAGGAGGAGCACAAGACAAAGCGAAGATCACGGGATCTCGGCCCCTTTTTGGGTCCTTTTTGGGTTTTTGGGAATATGTAACGGGAATGGGATGTCGGGCCATGGGTTTACCCATGTTTAGGCCTATTTTGTAATATATAAATAGATGCTTAGGCTAGAAACAAGTGTTGGTGCATCTATGTGGTGTATGAAAGATGGCTAAGTGCTAAGTGCAAGTATGGTTTGTAGACTCTCTATGCATACTGGGAGAGACTTGCAGAGCTAGGTGCAATTTATTGTAACAGGCTGTGAAGTGCTTTGTGTTGTAACGCAAGGAAGGAGGATCTAGCGAGGTGCGCAGATATCATGTCCTAGGAGAAGTAGGGTTTTGAGGCTATGTGATTGTAACTGATTAAATGAAGACAATAAAGAAGGAGAGTTGGTGTACATAGCCCCAGGGTCGGGGTGAACCACGTAAACACTGTGTTGTTCTGCTTTGTGCTCGTCTTGATGTGTTTATAGCTTCTCTTGCTAAGTGCTTTGATATAGATAGATAGATCTGCTTATGCTTAGTGATAATGATATGTGAGAGTGTTAGATTTGATCTGTATGAATATGCTTAGTGCTTGATCTGCTAGATCTAATCTATTTACCTATGCTAAGTGCTTAAATACATTAGATCAGTGTGAATGTTGCGAAGCTCTATTTTATCAGCGAAGTAGATATTGATTGCATATTGAGGAACTGATGGTGCTAAGTGCTCTATTAAGTATCATAATCACATATTTGTGTCCCAGCTAAGGTTGCAGACACCTGAGTCTCACAACCACCCCTACCTCTACCTCGGGTGAGACTTCATCTGCTTCGTAGGTGTTTCTGAAAGGGCCGATAGTTAGGGTTTTGTTTGTGCATTGTTGTAGCATTGAACCCTGGGCCTGACCTTGTGCCAACACTTTTATTTTCTAGAAACTCTTTTACACCAACATTAGCCAGGCTAGCACTTTGGAATAGGTTGTGAGGCACACTCTCCAAAGCATAAAACACACTGTAGCATCTTGTGACAAGGAGCATTCAAATCCACTTGCAACATTTTGTCCTGGGAAGCCCTTCTCACACAAGGGTCAAACCTGAGGTCACATTAAGGTTAGAAGAGTTACTCACCTTGCTTTGTTGGTCTTGGTGTAGAGATTGCACGTATTACGAGGGTCACTTGAAGGTATACCCACAATTATGAGTGGAAGCCTTTCAAGTTGATTTCGGGCTAGATACCATGCCCTTGTTCGTGGATCGGACTGTCGATTGTTTCCCCAGGCATCATTGTTGTTCTTGGTAACCTTAGTAGCCTATCTCTTTAGGATCTTACACAAGGTGACTATGGAGGGGCAAGTCTTCACAGTACCTGGAATTGACGATGGCCAGACTCACTAGAGATCCTTGGAGGGTATACCCATGATTATGTGTGGGAGTTTGCACTAGGGTGTAAGTCCGTTAAGCAGGTCATCAATGTAACTTTTCCACCCGCTCTATCCTATCCCCTTCTTTTCTTAACTTCGCAACATTGGATTTCATCACCAACTAGTGACTTCAACATAAGAAGGTTTTTTTTATTGGTTTGATTTCTAGATTTTATTAGCAAGTGTTGTTTGTTTCCATAGTTGGCCATAGATTTCTTCTGTAAAATATTTAGTTCGGCCAACATTGACCCTCCATGTCATTCACGTAGGATGCAAGGGCTACCCCCAGAAGATCCGAAAGGTTATCTCCCTTTGCCTCCTAATTCACCGGAGGCCCCTTTTGAGCAGAGAGCAGTCGAGAACACCATAACCTCATGAGTGGAAAGTTCCAACTCTTTAGAAAATTTCTGAATTATTTTTTATTCTCTAGAGGCTTTCTGAATTCCTCCTGGATACGAGAGACATATTCTTCGGATGAATTCATCAGGAGAACTTGTTGTTGACACTTCTGGAATATTGACCGTACCCCATACAGGCCCTGGAGTCAAGAATCCCTTTTGGTCTACTGACATATATAGAAACCCACCTCACACGGTGCGGGACCTTTACGGAAACTTGGGGGCAGGTCTTGATCCACCTGTTGTATCACAACTACCCGAAACGTCTGTTACCTACATGATACCTTTAGACCACTTTGTTGGTACAACTAGCAATATCACCGTCATTCCAGAAACCCAGTCAGTTGGTCCTAGCTCGAATTTTTCTCTCCAGATGGTCCATTCTAATATGGTCCCACATTTTACGACTATTCCTACCGGGAATGTGGTGGTTAACCAAGTTCCCATTGGCACACCACTCTTGTCTAGACGTATCCCGTCGCTTCCTCCTGGGTATCATGCTTTGAATTCTTCCATCGTCGTCCCTACCCAGGTTCCATCCGGATTTTTTGGAATTTTTGTTCCACCTGGGTACAATGTTGTTGTCAGTTTTGTTCCTACACCTTTCCAAGTCTTCTCTGGAGGGTCTTATCCACCTTTTCTTGGGGGATCTAACCCTAGTGGCTCCAATCCAATTGGAAGCACCCATCCTCTGTTCACTTATGGTTACCAGATTCTTGTTGGGGGGCAACCTCCACTTCGAGGACAACCTTAGGTTGGACTATATAACCCACTATATAGACAGAACACATCGGGATCACTAGCCCAACTTTGGAACCTTCTTTCTCAAAGAAATCCATAATCATCTGGGGGGAAACAGCCTCAAGTCAACTCTTTTGTAACCCCTCACTCTGGCCAACCGTATCCCAGTTCTTTGAATCCTACTTGGGGTCCGAACGTTCACTCGAGTGTCCCTTTTCAAGGGAACACCTCTAATCAACCCAACTGGATGGGCTATATGCCTCCAAATCCTCCATGACAGAATTTGTTAGGACTCTCCACTTACATGCAAACTTCTTACGGTCCTACTGGTATACCAACGGGACTTCCTCCCCAAAGTCACCATTATCCTCACGTGAATAGACAGTTTCCTTTTTTAGCCACTTTAGATTTACCCAACTTGTCTAGAATATTGAATGATCCTATCTTACACTCCCCCCATTGGCCCGTTATACCAGCCAAATTATCATCTGACATTCCCAAGTTTGACGGTCGACCAGGAGAAGACCAAAACAATCATATTATGACTTTTCACCTTTGGTGTTCATCCAACTCTTTGATGGACGAATCCATTCGGTTACGTCTCTTCCAACGAACTCTCACGAGTTTGGCCGCAAAGTGGTACATAGAATTACCACGAGGTTTCTTTAACGACTTCAACATCCTTGTCATGGATTTTCTCACACATTACCAATTTCCAATATGCTACGAGAAAGGAACTGATATTTTTATTTCCTTTAATCAATCCTCTGCCACTCACATTTTCGATCACATCCATGAGTGGAGACACAGAAGACACTTGATCAAAATCGACCTTCCTGATCAGTTATTGGCTGAATGGTTCACCAAATCATTTGTCAATAAAATCTCCCATGATATTCCCATGGGTGGAGTTGTCACTGAAGAGCATGTGATTAGTCATGCTCAGTACCTAGATCTCGTTTATTCGCAAATGGGCACTCTTTACGACTTTCTCCATGAAACTCCTCTCCCTTCTACCATCGCTACCTCAACAACCCCAACAGCTTCTCATGTTGTTGATGGTGTGATTGGTACCTTCCATGCTGATGCTAAATCCACGTCGGCCACTTACACCAATCCCAAATCTATTGCTTCTAATGTTCAAAGTGCTATGAATCCTACTCCTTCCATCGGCAAAACTTCTGAGGTTAATTCAGTTCAATCTACCCCTTTCGGCAAAAACAAATCTAAAAAAGGAAAGGGTAAGAACAAGGAGGATAAACATAATAATATGCAATCTGATAAACCCAAGACACGGTCTGTTGATGATAAGGATAAGCATAAACCTCGATATCCTTTCCTTATCTGTGGTGATGATCACTACACGAAAGATTGTCCAAGACGTGTTGAGGTCACTAAGTTCCTTCAAGGGACCGGGAAGACTCCCACACCTGTCATTTTGTCACAACCTTTCCCTTCTCAACAGCAGGCCCAATTTGTTATTCATGACCAACCCTCTCCTTCCACCACTTCGTATGTCCTTATGTATACTGGTAATTCTACCAAGAACGAAGTTGCAATCACCACTCGGGCCAAAGATTATTCTCCTTCAAAGGAGAAAGTTGACGATTTACCACCTTCGTTGGTTCAACTGCCTCCCTCAACTTCACCTCCCAATGGTCCTCTTCATCTCAAACAACCAGGTCTCGATACAGTTCTTTGCCCTCCTCCAAAGGGTATTGTTCAGAAGTCTACCTTTAATCCTCACACGCATGCTGCTCAAAAATACAGTATTGTAGAAGACCTTGCGCAAGTACCCTCTGCAATGACAACTCTCAAAGTCCTTCAAAGTTTTCCTGCTCAACGGAAGGCACTGTTAAAGGCCATTGGTGGAAATTATCCCACAGATACGAATTTGATAATCTTTGACCTGGAAGACCACATTCCAAGGCTACCTCCTCAGTTAGTGTTTTAGATTCAAGTTGTTGTCAAGAACAAGAATATTTGTAGAACCGTTATTGACGAGGGTGCCTCGACGTGTGTTATGTCAGTTACTTGTTGGAAATCCATTGGCTCTCCCCCCCCACCAAATCACACAATATACTTAAGGCTTTCAATGGTTCTGCTTTTAAACCCTACGGTATTCTTCCCTCACTGTTTATTACGTTGGAAGGAAAATCGGTCAACGTCGAGGTCGAGGTCTTTGATGCGCCTCTTCAATATAACCTCTTACTTAGTCGTAGCTGGATTGATTCCATGCGTGCTGTCGTGTCTACCCTTTTCTGTGTGTTACGTTTCCCACATCAAGGAAAAGTTGTTATGGTTGACCAACTGGCCTTTTTCAATTATGATTCTCGTACTAGAAACGTACCCTTTATCTCCAAGACACCTCCTGGGTACAAGAATGTTGGTGTGGGTCTTATGAAAGATTCAACTTTGATGGGCATCTTCCCAATACCACCACCCGATGTTGCACCTCCTTTTGTCGCCTCAATCAACATGATTTCCACCTCTGTCCTCAAAACCCCCATGTCTCATGACCCATGTATAGTACCTGATCCTGGTGATTATCTTCTCTATGGTGAGAAAATACCCTTAAGTCCAGTTGAATCTACTTATCAAGTCATTCAATCGGCAACCCCTTCTACACCCTCTCTTTGTGATTCATCTCCTGATCTGTTTCATGTGATTTTTCCTACCGACAAGATGATCATGTTAGTCATTTCCATGGAAGACACCCCATGGGACGATGGACATCATCATTCCATTCTCTTCCTAGAACAGCACACTATAGAGAGTTACCAATGGATTTCCACTTCGTCGACCGTTGTTGTCATTTCCTCTGTTCCTGAGTCATCCCACAATGTGCTATATGAAGGGAACCTCAGTAATATCTCACACACCATTCCTCTGGACATATCCATTAAACCTAGAGTCATCAAAAATGTTCACATCGGAGCCTCATGTTTCATTGATGAGGTTGTCACTTATAAAGCCATTTTTCAAGAATTTTGTGGCGTTTTCGCTTGGAGCTACGAAGAGATGTCGGGTATTGACCCCGATATCATTGTGCATGAAATTAAGACCTACCCGGATGCTAAACCTTTCCGGTAGAGACTTCACCCAGTCTACCCTAGTAAAGTCAGTGCTATCAAGCTCGAAGTTGAAAAACTTCTTAAGGCTGGCTTTATCTACCTTGTGGATTTAACCAATTGGGTATCCAATCTAGTTCTGGTCAATAACAAACAAGGCACGATTCGTGTATGTGTATATCAATAAATATTGTCCTAAGGACAATTATCCAACCCCCTTCATTGACCAGATCGTCAACAATTGCGCCGAGAGTGAAATCTTTTCCTTAATGGACAGTTTCTCCGGCTATAATCAAATTAATATTTTGCCTGCAGATCAACACAAGACTGCTTTCATTTGTCCTTGCGGTACCTTTGCCTACCAGAAACTGTCTTTCGGTTTGAAGAACACTAGTGTGACTTTTCAGCGCACCATGTCTTATGATTTTCATGATATCTATCACATCGTACAACCATATCTCGATGATCTACCGGCACATTCCATGCTCTGCCAAGATCACTCGGCCCATCTCTGAGCCATTTTCCTTCATTGTCGTTACTATCGTATACGTTTGAGCCTACACAAATGTGTTTTTTGTGTGGAGTCTGGCTAACTTCTGGGTTTTATTGTGTAACTTCTTGGAATTAGGGTACACCCTTTGAAGGTTGAGGCTATCCTTAATCTACCTCCTCCTTCCACACTACGCCAGCTTGAAAGTTTGCAAGGGAAGGAAAACTTTTTGCGTCGATTCATTCCCAATTACGCCGAGTTAACATAGGGTTTTACTCGACTGTTGAAGAAAGGTTACGAGTTTGTATGGGACGACACCGCCAATAAATCCTTTGAAGCTTTAAACTTGCCTTAACCTGTACACCACTGTTTTTCCCACCCGATTATAGTCAATACTATTTCTCTACCTCATCGCTTTGAACTCTATTGCCATGGTTTTAGTCCAATAATATGATTCGCACGATGAACATGTAATTTATTATTTGATTCAGAGTCTCACGACTACCAAAGCCAAATACCTACATCTGGGGAAATTGGCCTTGGAAGTTGTTCAAGTTGTCCAACGTTTTCATCATTATATCTTATTATGTAAGACCACTGTCATTTCCAATTGCAACCCTATGCAGCATATCCTTACACGCCAATTGTTGGGGGGCAAGTACTCCAAATGGATAGTGATTCTCCAGGAGTTCGACTTAGAGTTTGAACGTGCTAAATTTAAGAAATCTTTGGTATTTTCCGAATTGATGTGTTACCTTCCCACAACTGAGATAGTAAATGTGGCGGAGGATTCCTTACCTGATGAATCCCTTTTTCTGATCAGTTCTGATGATGTTTGGTACGGAGATATTATCATTTATCTCCAGACTCAAACTTTATGGCCCGACCTTTCTAGTATAGACCGTCGTCGTATACGGTATCAAGCCTGTAAATACATAATTCTCGGTGACACTCTTTATCATCGTGGTGTTGACTCTATTTTCTGATGATGTATCACCTACGATGAGGCTGAGAAATATTTGAATGACTTCCACTCTGGAGCATGTGGTGTTTGTATGTATGGGTATGCCACTGCCCAAAATATCTTACGAGCATGATACTTTTGGCCTTCTTTGTTTAAAGACTATATCACTACTATCCAGAAATGCCATGCTTGTAAAACATATAATAACAAGATAATATCCCATCCCTCCTTTACACCTTGTAGTTTCTGTTGGTCCATTCACAAAATGGGGCAATGACTTCATGACATGTAACCCTCACTAGGCTAGGGGGCATGGATACATCATCGTAGCTGTGTATTACTTCACTAAATGGGTTGAGGCGATGCCTACTTTCGATAACACTGGGAAAACTGCAGCACTGTTCATATTCAATCATATCATCACTTGATTTGGAATACCGCAAGCTATCATTATTGATCATGGTATCCATTTTCGAAATTTCATGATGTCCGAGCTTACTAAAAATTTGGGTCTTCGGCATGAAAAATCAACCCCCTATTACACATAGTCCAATGGCCAGGTTGAAGCAATAAACAAATTTCTCATTACTATGCTTCGACGGATGATATGAATTCATAAGACAAGTTGGCACACGATGTTGTTTTCAGCATTGTGGGCCTACCGAACATCCGTCAAGTCTGTCACTGGGTTCACACCTTTCCAATTAGTTTATGGTATTGAATTTGTTCTGTCGATTGAATGTGAGATACCATATTTGAAACTAGTCGTTGAACTTCTTCCAAACACCTCTGTTGAAGAGGAATGTCTATTGTACCTAATGCAATTAGATGAAACCCGTCATGATGCCACCCTGGTTATTGAAGCTCAGAAAAAACGTGTCAAAGCCCAATACGACAAGCATGTCAAGCCACGTGTTTTCTCTGAAGGTGATCTAGTTCTCCTCTATGAACAAGATCGTGATTTACTAGGGGACGAAAAATTTGAGGCTATGTGGCAAGGCCCTTACATTGTCAAACGAGTGTTGGAGAAGGGAGCTTATGAGTTAGTGGATTATGATGGAATTCCTTTGAGTGAACCCAAAAATGGGATTTACTTGAAGAAGTACTATGCTTAAATTGTCTTTGCATGAATGCTTGTATTTTTATTTTATCATACTCTTGTGTGCTACTTTTCGTGTGCTTTTTCATTATTTGGTTTTGACCCCCAACTACTTACCTTGCGTTGTGCTTGGTTTCCAAATGTCGGTGTCTTCGCTACCCTACATTGGCTTCGCTGATGGCGCTAGTCATAGTACTCAGAAACTAGCATTTGTTGCTTGGGCAATCTATGCACCCACGAACGAATTAATTAGTCTACACGGTGTTTGCCTCGGTCATGCAACTAACAATATCGTGGAGTACAGTGCAGTCATTGAATTGTTGACCGACGATGTTTCACTTGGAATCCATCATCTTATTTTATGACTTGATTTGCAGTTAGTAGTACTAAAATTGAGTAATGTTTATGTTATCCAAAGTTCTACTTTATTAAGGCTATATTTACGAATTCGCCTCTTGGAACGTCATTTTCATTACACTGAATATCAACACATTCCTAGATGTCTAAATACATTAACAAACGCATTAGCTAATTATGTGTTAGACAGAAATTTGAGACATTTATAAATCCAATCACATTTTGTATATAAATCAAGTAATCCGGTATAAGCCTCATGTATATATAATGATAAAAGTTTTTACAAAAAGTTTTTTTTCGTTCGAAGACCAAAATATCAAAAATGTGAAGCACATGGCTTCATATACAAAATAGCATCAAGGATTTTTCTCACGATAACACATGAATTCCCATGCTACCCTACGGAGCAGTCGATTAAGAGAACTAGATACGCCCATGGTATGGCCTTGATAACGTCTCAGGATCCCATCGATAGAGATATCTAGAACATCTGTTGTCAACCCCTCCAGGTTCTGTTCGATCGCCTCGTGATCAGCGGAAGCCAATCCTACTACCTCAACTGCCTCCCCTCATCTCTGGATGGGGGTTCTACCTGGAGGCCGATGAGGTCCTACATCTACGTTGTCAAAGAGTTTTTGATTAGTCATTGGATTAAAAACATAAAAAACATTTCATATTTCAAAATTTACAAAAACATTATAAAAACAAACTGTGCTTCTTACCTAAGCTCCCCCATTGAGACCCTTCAGGCAAAACCAAGTTTGGGTCACCTTTGAAGTCCAAACCGGCATACGCATAATCATCTACCATGAGTAGTTTTGGCATGAACCAATCAAAGAACACGTCATTATATTTGATGATAGGGTCGGTCACATGTCGATCCATGAGGTCACACCACCACTTCATTATTGGATCTTGTGGGGTCGGTATGCCCCACTCTACCTGTAAGCACAAGTGTGGAACCCTCTCCAGGAAGAAGGACACTAAAATGGACCTGTACCTTAACTATTTCAGGTCACCTTTCTTGCACTTTGTCAATTGTTTCTACATACTCCGAAGAACCCCCTCACACCAGTTAAATACCCGAGGATCCATGTACTCCACTGCATACTGGAAGTAACTTTGGAGAGCCATATGAGGAGATGCACTCCCTGCCATCCTTGATATAGTGAAAAGGATATTCCGAAGGGGTAAATCCTAGACATCCCAGATGGTAACCTTGCCTTTACGTCTCTCGACCCTTGGTTCACAATAATGGTGAACATACTCACTCATCGGTAAACCTCCACCTCTATTAGTTGTCAAGGTCACATGAGATCCACGGGGAGATAATCCTGACAAAAAATAGATATCCTCGATATCTAAAGAGAGTATGTGGGCTCTGACATGGAATACCTATTGATCCACGTCCCACATGTGGACTAAATACTCAAGCAACTTCAATTGGGCCCACATGCCCTGGATCTTAAAGAACTTCAACAACCCACATTGTCAGAGGGAATTAACTGTGCCTGGGTCATTCCCGGTGAAATGATCATCGTCCTCATGTTCTCTCTCCCTCCACTCCAACATTCTGACAGTCAAAAACCTGCATTGGAGCCATAAGGAGCAGATTAGCATATTCATTTTACTTTATTGAGAATTTTTATTGGCCAAACATAAATGAGGAATTTTTGAGTTGTGCACGTCGCAGGTGAGATTTGTACGCAGTGTGTAATTGTCGCAGGTCATCCATAAGGCCACCTACGGAAATCTGTGGTTTCCGCAGGGCACGATATAAAGCATCTACGATGATCCCTATGCGCACCTACCCTCATAAAATCCAACTCAGAAAACATTATTTATCCAATAAAAACAGAAATTAATCCATGGAAAATGAAGAGGACAAGAAGATTACCTTTTGGGCAGAAGTTGCTTGTCGAATGGTTTTCGTGCCTCCCGCGATCCGCAGTGGAAGTTTGAGGTGAAATAGGGTTTTTTGGACAAGTTTTGGGTAAAATGACAATGGAATGGTAAAAAAGAGTTTTTCACCTATATTTATTCACTTTTTACTTTTTTCATTGATATTTTATATTATTTTATTCATTTTACTTAAAACCTAAAGTTCTAATGATATTGTAAGTGTTTTGATTTTTCACATATGAAGAATCTAGGATCCTAAACGATGGAACACTAATATGTTTCTTGATTTATTTTTATGTTTGTCGCTTGTACAAATACTTTTTAGGTTTTTCAGGAAAAACATCGAGCTCAGTCTTTGTTTGTTCTCGTACTCGTAAATCAATGAGAACACAACCGAGTATACTTTTGTCTTTTTTTCGCACTCGTCATGGTAACTTGAAAAGTGAAACTTATGGAGTACCATTTAAGCTCTTTTCACACTCCGCGAAAATGAAAAGATTGTCAAGAGACCTTGATATTTTCACGCTCGTAAAAGTATTTGAAGAAAACGTTTGATGGGTGGTAGGTTATCACTTTTTCGGTCTCATAAAACTAATTTACAAAAAAGGAACTGAGAGAGTTCTCTTTAGGTGTTTTTCAGACTCTCTAAATATGAAAAACCCCCGAGTTTTCTCTCTTTGGAATCGTTTAAAAAACATCGAAAGACCTATATGGAACCGAACCACTCCTTCTTAGGGTTCGTTAAACATGCTCTGAGGGACTCGTCCAAAGTATGAGCTTACATCAACAAGCATATGGTATCCTCCTCAATCTTGCGTAAAAATAAAGAGGTACTCGCCAGAAATGGTGGGGGGTAATTTGGGAAAGAAATGAGTCTCTATATTTGTGTTAGTGGCAATAATAGTCTCTCTTGAACATGACATTCCCTTCGTCATTGAATCCGAGTTGGAAAATCCATTTGTCTCTTGTTTGACCTTCCGCAAGTTCATATCTTGGGTTGTCTTTGAGTCAATGCTGCCAAGACCATTGTCGTGTCGTTCATATGTTCAAGAGAATTCCAACCTTGCACAATCCTTCTATCGACTCAGCCATCTGCAACTATCAATTCTTACCATGTTGGCCTTCCCTATGTCAGTTTCAAATCATCTTCATACTTTGATCTACCTCAAATATGTTACTTGTTTTGTGTCATTGATGGGGGATACATCAAGGCCCTCTTGTGACGAATCTTTTCCTATCGACTTCAACTCATTATCGAGGAATAAGACTTAGAAATCAATTAGTACCTTAGAACCTACATGACTCAATGGCAGGTTTCTTCTCTTTCGACAGTGGGTTCACATCACTAACCCTTGATTGAGAGACTCTATCGAGTGCTCGACTTCAGCTCATGTATTCGCATTCGTTGGATTGTATTGAGGTACCTTGGGAGTCATTGATATCAATGGTGATTTCCTTTGCACTTGTTAACGATTTTCATCAATGGTCGGTAATCAAGTGGTTTCTACCATGTTTGGCTTCAACACCTATAATCGCATGGCTAGATTCGTACTTACGAATGATGGGATTGAAGACCCTGGATCTCATTATTTCGGTCCAGGTTGTGATGGAGTATTTATGATTTGTATTCACACATAGATCCACTTTGTATGTCTTGTGGCTATGTCTAAATCTAAGTTTTTCTACGAGCATAGATCCACAGTGTATATCTGGTGGCTATACATAATCTCAATGAGATGGGTCCACAGTGTATAATTAGTGGCCATGACTAACATTTATGATTTAAATCACTTGTCGTCTAAGCATGGGAATCCTTACCTCGGAGATGGTATAATATTGCGCAGATTCTTGGTTGTTTGTAGGTTTCTGATTGGTGCGCTCCTTGTTTCCGACACACACATATTCTACAAATTATTTCGGTTGTCATGAGTTCCAGCCTCATACATTGGGGGGAATTATGTTACACATTATTTTAGTCACCCTGGTGATGTTTCTACAACATGTGTTTAGGCTTCCAAAAGAACCTTTCTTCATGAGAAAAGTGACTAGATCCCTCTTCTACAAAACTTGTTTCTAGAAGGTCGTCGAAAGCTAGCCATAAGGTACAGTGTGGAAATTCCTGATCCCCGCAGGTTGTCATGAAAATGTCTTGCGAAGTTTCCGCAAGCTGCACTATAGCTAGGGTGTGGCGGCATTGAAAGACTGAGAAAAGGTCGAAGTTCACGAAAGTTATAGAAGGGATCTTCTAGAATATGAGGTGGAATCTGTATGGTTGGGATCATACTCACTTCTCTGATTTGGTGGGATCATCCTAATATTGTTAACCATCTCTCTTTCTCCTATATAATGATGGATTTCTTGTGGAAAATGTTAAGCAAGATCAAGCAAGGAATTAATGAAAGAATAGGCTGAGAATTGTGTGAGGGATTCTATTTCAATTGATGCTTGAGGTCTTCATTGGTCCATCAAGTTATTGTGGATCTTCTTCATGCAAGTTTGGAGCAAGTGTGTGTGTTGGAGACAAGGACCACCGAAAGGGAACCTTGCAACATCAAGGTTGTTTGGTTGTATCTTCCACTTTTACTTAATATAATACAGTGGCATGTTTCTTTCCCATAAAATCACTCTCATTTTATTACATGACTCCTTGATCACATGTGTAATTTTTCATTGAATATACTGTTATTGTTTTCACTTTGGTTGGTTTGTGTTTCATTGCAGATATAATATCACAAGAGCATCAGAGCAGAGCAGGGACAACAAAGACATATGGAAGCAATATTCAAAGGTATGCCATTCATCTCTTGTTTGATAGAAAATTCAACGATTAAAGCTTAGGGAAAGCGTCTTGTCTTGTCTTGTTTTGTTCTAGATCTAGGTGGATATAGGGAGATCAGTGTTGGCCCTTGACCAAGTTTTGAGGATCCTTGGTCATGTTTGACCTACTTTTGGGACTTCGACAGGCTGTCAATGACGGAGCGCAAGTCGAAGCAGATATTGCGGGATCTCGGCCCATTTTTAGGGCACTTTTTGGGTTTCATGCTTATGTAATGGGAATAGGGATGTCGACCCATGGGTTTTACCCATGTTTAGGCCCATTTTGTAATGTATAAATAGAAAGCTAAGTGATGTAAGAAAGTACTTGTAGCTGAGTGCTAGTACTAGTTATGTGCAAGAAGATGTGATTAAGACTTGCAGAGTTAAGTGCAAGTCATCTATAGTGATTTGTGCGTAGACTATGTGAGACTTGCATTGCTAAGTGCAAGTGATTGTAAGAGACTATGGAATCATTTGTGTTGTAGGGAAGGAGGATCTAGCGAGGTGCGCAGATCTCCTGTCCTCTACAGAGTAAGATATCATGGCTCTGTGCATGTAGAAGATTGACAGAAGACAATAAAGAAGAAGAGTTGGTGGATGTAGCCCCAGGGTGGGGGTGAACCATGTATATCCTGCATTATGGTTGATATGTGCTTTATGGTTGCTCACTTGTCCATGTGATTGAATGCTTAGTGTGTTGATGTATGTTAGATGTATATGATATGGTAGCTTAGTGATAAACAATGTGAATAAATGCTAGATCTGATCGATGTTGCTATGATTAGTGCTTGATTATATTGGATCTGTATAGATATTGCGTTGATCTGTTGTTAGGGTTTAACTGCGCTGTAAACTAAGGCTGAATATTAATGAATTGTAACGGCTAAGTGATTTTTTAAGGTGTTGTAATCATAGATCTATGTCCCAGCTAAGGTTGCAGACACTGCAGTCCTGCAACCACCCTGCCTCTACCTCGGGTAAGACTTCATCTGCTTCGTAGGTGTTTCCAAAAGAGTCGGTAGTTAGGGTTTTTTTGGTGTGTTGTTCTAGCATTGAACCCTGGGTATACCCCTGTGCAAAAAAATGGTTCTATTTTCAAGACCTGAAACTGTGATTGTTGGGAACTGAAGAAGAAGAAGCTTTGTGCGAAGATCTGACCTGAAACTATCATTGTTGGGAACCGAAGGAAAGAAAGAAATCTCTGTGCGTAGATCTGTTGCCTTAGTGCACAGTATTCTACTTGGCCTGTAAATCTCTGTGCTAAGAAGAGAAGTCGGATCCGAAGAAAACAGGTAAGATGTTGAAACTTTGTGCTCTGATCAAGGTAAGAGTAGTGAAAAAAATTATGAAATCTTTGTGCTCTGATAAAGGTAAGAATAGTGAAAAGTTTTAGATCTGAAAGCTTTGCGCTCTACTGAAAGTAAGTTTAGTGGAAATTTTTGTTTCAAGAGTATGGATCTAGGTATGTTTGATAAATGTTATCCTAGTTTGGAAACTAGGGCACAGGTAGAAGAAAGAAGGTTTGATATGAGTAGATCTGATAGAAATAGTGAAAGATATGTTATTCCTATGCATAGAAAGAATGTTTGGACTAATAAATGGATGCAGGATCCTAAAAATAATTTTTTTCAGGCTAGCTACTATGATCCTAGTGCACAGTACAGGAAAGTTTGGGGATCATTTAAGAAAAAAAGAGGATTAACCCTTTCTTACAGTTGCAGAAGACCGGGACATCTTGCTAAGGAATGCCCTGGAAGAAGACCTCGTTGTCTTTGTTGTAAATCTATGGACCATGAAGTTTTAGATTGCCCCAGAATGATTGTTAAGCTTGACAAAATGAATATGAGACAAGAAAACCTTGAGGAAGGTCAAGAAACTGAGACTATGACAGAACCCCAGAGAGAATCAGAGACTGTGCTACTGCAAATGAAAGATACCCTGAATGATCACAGAGATATCAAATTATCAAAGATATTCAAAGAAAAAGAATGCATAGAAGCAAGAATAGGACACCTCGACATAGACTGTGTTCTAGATGAGGAAACACGGGTAAATATCATGACAGAAAGAACTTGGGAAGCTTTAGGAAATCCTGATATGACTCCTTCATTAGGAGGAATAGAATTATTCCGGGGAAAGTTGATAACCCTATGTGGAAGAATCACCCAGGTATCTATGAGTGCTCATGGAGCTTCGACAGAGGAAGATTTTGAGGTTGTTAGAATCATTGAGAACATCGCTCCATTTACTATGTTATTAGGAAAAACCTAGATCGAGAAAGATCAGACCAGAAGAAAAGAAGAGGAGGCCCTAGAACAGAAAAAACAAGAATTAAATGATTTCATGACTAGGAAGATAGCACACTTGATTGCAAAATGGGAGAACAGATCAAAGCTACTTAGAACCAGCAACTTAGATCATGAATTTGAAAGAACACATGAAGATTCACAGACGAGCAGAGCACCCGTATTACTCTCTGATCCTATGAAAGAATCTCAACAGCGCGAAGCTGCTATGCCAAGAGAAGACAAGAATTAGAATGGAAAAAGGAATACTGAGATGAAGATCACCGGGAAGAAGGCTAGTAAACTCAGTAAGAAGAGAGCACAGATCGAAAAGTTACAGAAGGGCCCAAAGGGAACTTCGTAGAAGGAAGATTTGCAAAACTTGAACTTCGTCGGGATATCAGAACAGCGCTCTATGGCACTTCACCATGGCAAAGCGATATGACTGTTGGAAGCATTATAATCGTTGCATCGATGTTCCAGAAAGGTTAGAACAACTGTTATGACCAAAAATCTCACTATCGGATCGTCGGGACCACGTCGTAACGGACAGAACTGCATTGATGGAAAGCTTCTTATCCGTTGGAGAGATCTGTTACATCGTGTCTNGAGCACTCATCCATACACCTAAGTTTTCTTATCAAGGGCATGTATGTCGGACGAGCTCAGCGCTCTAGAGAAGTCAATCGAGGAAGTTTTAATTGATATGATGGTAGAGAGAGTGATGTCCACAGGATTTCAAGCCTCATCAACCCGAGGAGTGAAAGCCTCTCCGTCAACTGCTCACGAATCCGGACCATCCTGACCGGCAGCAGAGAATAGAACCAAGCACAGAGATGATCTAGCAAACGTGAAGTTAATACCGACCATCTTACCCGACTACATCCTGCCTCTGGTCGACACAGTGAGTCATGACAGTATCCTAAGGGAATTTTATTACACCATGGTTACTGCGTACCTCCCAAAGGGGATACGTGCAGTCAGAACACAGCAATATAAGATCGCGACATTGAAGTTCAGCGACTTCAACCTAGGTGACCGAAAGAATTACAGCATGCTTGATCCTTACAAGTACCTGACCAGGATGAAGGGGAAGAACCCAAAAATAATACCCCAACCATGGACTATGAACCTCGCGCAGTCCACCCTCTTGAACGTGATCAATATCCCACACTTTGGAAGGCACCAGGAGGTTAACGCCTATGTTAAGCTCCTGCTATCGTGTTACCATGGCAGCTACCTATGGCTAGATAGATGTATTACAGTCGATCCAACACTGATCCATAGGATCACCAGATTGAGCATGCAAGGACCTGACCCACAAGACTTCTACCCAGGGAAGACTTTTGAATGTGCCTTGGCACATAGAATTAAGGACACTTACGACGATGTAGAAAAGGGAACATGAGGCTACAAGGTAGCTTCCATCCAGAATGGCACAGTGCACTTGGCCTACCAGTTGATCGCAGGGAAGCTAGTAAGAAAGAACAGACCTATGCAGGTCACAAGGTTTTTTGTGGACCTCGCAAGGAAGTGCGTAGAAGGCTTACAGATGAACTCAGAAAAGTACTTGTTCAACCAACTAGAATTAGACTACCGCGAAGCTTAGGATCAGGGCTATGAGTTCCACTTTAGCTGGCTCCTAGTCCTCATTGCATTTACCGCTTGGGAAATATCGGAAGGTGCGACCTTCCCAGACATTGAGTCATTCAAGCCACTCGCTGCGAAGTTCACCATGCTTTGGTACTCGAGTGATATTATCTCCAACTAAAGAGGGCTATCGAAGTTGTTCCTCGCATGACGTCGAACACCTTGCATCGGTTCCGACCCCTCATGAAGTTACATGTAGATCGGCACTTCACTTATATCATTGTGCGTGCAGATGAGCACAAAGAAGAGGACCTTTAATACTACAAGCTCAAAGAGGAGGACCTTGAAGAGATCACCAAGGATTGGTCAGCAGAACTCCTCATCCCCACAGACCCCGCAAAAGTTTCAGACACTGAACTAATCGGCAGCCATGAGACCACTCATGAAGCAAAGGATCATCCTTGAACCAACAGAACGAAGAAGACCGAAGAAGTCCAAAAATTGAGCAATGCATCGGAAGGAACTGCTTCAGTGTCACCTGGACGAGGGGGTGATGATGAAGTAGAAGAGACAAAAGGCAAGGAAGATCAGCAGAAGCAAGGCAAAGTAACACCACCTAGGGACCCTGCTGATGAGGTTGATCCCTTGAAGAAAAGGAAGGTTTCTCCCATGAAACCCACTTCCCGAAAGAAATCTAGAGCCACCTTGACTAAGATGCAGACTGTGCTCACTGTGGATGACTTCAACTTTATCATCGCAGTTGTAGCAGATGCCTCGCAGGACATCTTGTAGAAACATGAATCCAAGCAGGGGGAGATGTATGATAGAATCGAGGTTGAACTCAGAGGGGTACAACAGGCCCTTCAATCCAGCCACGCAGTATCCATTGTGCCCCCACCATCAGAAGCACCTGAGTTGGAAGATGAGCCAGCTCAACTCCGCAAACTAGTTGATGCAACCGAAGCTCACCTTCGTCATGCACAGGAAGAAACTGAACAGGCCATAGAGGCCCTAAAGAAAGTACAAAAGGTATTTATAGAACAACGTCGAGTTGCACAAGAAGAAAAGGATGCCCTCCAAGATAAGTTTGAAGAAGCGAAACCGCGTATTCAGCAAGAGAAAGAGCAGTTTCTCACAGAGCAGGTGGGAGTAAAAGAAGCAGTCAACAGAGCACTTCGCTCTGTGATAGGCTTAGAGAAAAAGGAGGAATACCCAGTGGAACACCAAGTAGAGAAGCTTGCGGAAGCTATCCACAGCTTCAACAGAGAATCACATACCTCGAGCTACGAACAGTGCCAAGTACCCTGTAGGACGTGCGAGATGAACGAGAAGCCACTGCCCAGAGCGTAGTCGAGAGGATCAGAGCATTCGCTCTGGAATGCAAACAGCTAAGTAATCGCAGTGCACAGAATTTTGAGTGACTCACTTAAGATACTGAGCTGAAGGTATTGGAGTCATAGCTCCAGGAAACAAAGCAGCAAGTAGTGATAGTACAGGCACAGTTGAAGCTCTTGTCAGCCATTGAGAGGATGAATATATCCCAAGAAAAGCGCACTACTCAACAGCAGGTCCACACCATTTAGAGAAAATTTATGGAAGTAACTCAAAGGCTCCAACCAGTCCAGGATGAAGCTTTCCAACTGTTTGAGGAGATCGAAGGCCGAGGCATAGAGTCGGAACAAGTAGTCGTTGCAGTCGAGTAGTGTTTAGAGGGACCTGTCAATGAAGTAGTCATCCAAGAGTTCATCGAGTAGGAGGCCCTGGCACAGCAACAGGTCGAAGAAGCTTGAGCCAAGCTTGAGGCTTTTGAAGCACAGCTACCCAGACCAGAGTGACTCGAGACGAGTCACAGGTGAGTGTTGGGGGCCTGTTGGCCCTTGACCAAGTTTTGAGGATCCTTGGTCATGTTTGACCTACTTTTAGGACTTCGATAGGTGTCGAAGACAAAGCGCAAGTCAAAGCAGAGATCACGGGATCTCGATCCCTTTTTAGGGTACTTTTTGGGTTTTTGGCTTATAAAATGGGAATAGGGATGTCGGCCCATGGGTTTTACCCGTGTTTAGGCCCATTTTGTAATGTATAAATAGAAATCTATGCAATGTAAGAAAGTACCTATATCTGAGTGTTATTACTACCCATGTGCAAGAAGATGTGATTAAGACTTGAAGAGTTAAGTGAAAGTCATCTATAGTGCTTTTTGCACAGACTATGTGAGACTTGCAGAGCTAAGTGCAAGTGATTGTAAGAGACTATGAAAGGCTTTGTGTTGTAGGGAAGGAGGATCTAGCGAGGTGCGCAGATATCTTGTCCTTTGCGGAGTAAGATATCATGGCTCTGTGCATGTAGAAGATTGACAAGAGATAATAAAGAAGAAGAGTTGGTGGGTGTAGCCCCAGGGTGGGGGTGAACCACATATATCCTTCGTTGTGGTTGCTATGTGCTTTATGGTTGCTCTCTTGTCTATGTGATTGAATGCTTAGTGTGTTGATGTATGTTAGATGTATCTAATATGGCAGTTTAGTGTTGAATAATGTGAATAAATGCTAGATCTTATCTATGTTGGTATTCTTAGTGCTTGATTATATTGGATCTGTGTAGATATTGTGTTGATATGTTGTTAGGGTTTAACTACGTTGTAAACTAAGGCTGAATATTAACGAATTGTAACTGCTAAGTGCTTTGTTAAGGTGTTGTAATCACAGATTTGTGTCCTAGCTAAGGTTGCATACACTGGTGTCCTGCAACCACCCCTACCTCTACCTTAGGTAAGACCTCGTCTACTTCACAGGTGTTTTCAAAAGGGCCGATAGTTAGGGTTTTGTTGGTGCGTTGTTGTAGTGTTGAACCCTGGGTCTACCCATGTGCCAACAATCAGTTTATGTCTGCATTCACCGATTTATCCAATAACATCATTAATACAATCCTTAAACAATGAAGACCATAAATAACCAGCTCGTAAGATATTTTGGGTAGTGGCATACCCAGACATCTGACTGCCACATGCCCCAGAGTGACATTCATTCAAAGATTTCTCAGCTTCATCATAGGTGAGACATCGTCAAAATATGGAATCACTACCACAACGGTAAAGGGTATCACCAAGAATAATGTATTGATGGGCTTGATATCGAATATGATGACGATCTGTACTAGAAATATCAGGCCAGAAATTTTGGGTTTGGAAATAAATGATAATATCTACATACCATATGTATTCAGAACTGATCATAAAGAGATATTTGTCAGGTAAAGAATCCTCTGCCACAGTTTTTGTTTCACTAGAGGGAAGGTCACATATCAATTCGGCAAAAACCAAAGACTTCTTTGAATTGGCATGCTCAAATTCCAAATCAAACTCTTGGAGAATAAATATCCATTTAGAGTATTTTCCCCCCATCAATTCTTGAGTAAGGATGTGTTGCATGGGGTTGCAATCGGAAATGATTGTGGCTTTGCATAATAATATGTAGTGATTATGATCCAAGTGGATATTGGTGGCCACCCACCTTTTCCGACTGGCTCAAAATAGTTTTCTGGCAATTTT
>JASDQU011314719.1:10391-23019 GCA_032191745.1 Picea mariana | reverse complement strand
CACATCCCCTCCTTGCCCCAAGAATTTGCAGCCACCTTGTGAGTTTTGAGCCATAATTGTCCATTCTTGCCTTTTTCCTCCATTATAAGCCTATGCCATTTCCATAGAGAGAATTGTGAGAGGAGAAAGATATGTGGAAGCACAGTTGGAGCTTGGTGAAGAGGATCCCGGACCAGGTTCGAGGAGCATTCGTTGATCTCATTGTAAATAAACTTTGTGATATTAATAAAAGGAATACTTTTTCTGTGCCGCAATATGATGTGTTCAATCTTTATGTTTGATTTATGTTTTATTCTGACATCTAACCCACTAATTCATATATGAGATACATGTTCGTAGTTTTTTGTTTGTCTTTTTGTGAATGAAGGTCAGCCTTGGGAGGAGACTTGTAGTCAAGGAGCAATCGAACACGAAAGGATCAACACTAGACGCGAAGTTTAAGGTAGAGTTACCGTATATTTTTACTTTGTATTTCTTGTATGAATGTGGGGTATATTCGGGGTAGTCTAAAGAGTAGGAGAATTTTAKATGGTTATATATGCCTACATGTTGAACCCTARTGTAGTCCATAGGAGGTTTTTCCCGCTATAGCATGTAGGAACTGACATGACTGCTGCATTGATTCCAATGAAACTTCTTGATTTTCTATGTGCTTATCCTTCAGTACATGCTCAGGGATATTAGCAACATTTTTCTTCAAAAACTGAAATGAAATAAAGCTTAATGGTACATAATTATACTGCATTAATTCATCTGTGGTTTGACTATCAATGTAACTCAAGGGATACAGTCCTAGATCTAGAACAACTTCCATGTCAACAATGAAATCCTTAACAGATTCATTAGAACATTATTCATCCCTCTTGCTGACAACTTGCTTATAATTTTCTCTCAGAAATTGAAATGAAGAAAAACATAAGGGCAAAGACTTTCCACTTACTCTTAGATTTTCTGCACTTCCCTCATTGCTGTCATAATTAACATGCACAGACTAATTGTCATATTTGATTTGTAACTGATCTTCCTCCTTTTCCCAACAATATACCTCTGTGTTCTTTGAAGAATCAACCTTAATGTAGTCATCATCATATTGATCATACTCGGGTAGATCATCCAGGTAAGAAAAGTCATCAATCATACACATAAGATCAATTGATTTCTCCTCTACAGGCTGATTTTTAATTTCATCTTGGACGATGTTGTGAATCAAATACATAAAATAAACATTTTTCGATCTATGATACCTAGGATGAGCTGCAAAATGCTTGGGAACAGTGACCCTTTCTCTCTCTAAAAAAAATGGAACATGATATCTTTGAACCAAAATTTCTTCTCTTATCATAACCTTTTGCATCATATCTTTCATTGTGTTTGCCAAAATGTCCAGTTTTTCTTCTGAAGATTTCAGTTGTTCCTTTGCTAGTTTCTTCCTTTCTTCTACCTTGATCTTTGACATTTTGATCAACAAATTATCTTCCACACTAATTTCACTGTCCCACATCTCCTTGATTGTAATAGTGTTCCTTTATCTCAACTAAAATGCCATCTATGGATCAAAGGGATATGGGTAGTGTAAGAGAGATAAAGTAGGAGGAGGTTTTATATCAACAGGCATTGAATTGTAAACTTGATTGAATCTGTCTGAAAAGTGTTGCATTGTTTCTCCTGGCTGTATTTTCAAATGATCATACTCTTCTAAAATAAGAAAAATATTTCTCTTGATCTCCCATTTACCAAGGAAGACTTCTACAAACTGATTAAAATTGGATATGCTTGCAGCTGACAAACTTTTGAACGATTCCTTAGCTCTATCTTGCAAATATAGAGAAAAAAGTCTAATGCAGACATCATTTTCCTCAACCTCAAAAAGATCAAGAAAATTCTCAAAACCCTGAATGTGTTTCTTAGCAGTGATGTTACCATATTCTCCATCAAACCTTGGAAGATATTTGTAATAATTTGCAGGGAAATCATGGAGTATAGGAGGTAAGACAAGGAGATTGTATCTATCTAGAGTATTTACATGTGTAGGAGTATGTACATGGACTGTAAAAATAGGCTTGATATCTTGAGGCTCATCAGGTTGAATTTGATCAACATAAGTTTCAACAATATGGTCTTGGCCGGGATCATAAAAAGAGAAGAAATAATTAAAAATAAAACCTATTATGTCTTGGATAAAATTCCAACTTGCATACCTTATCTTTTCAGATTGTCTTGTCATGTTTTAGGTTCTTCCTCTAGTGGAGTATTTGAAACTGATTGGAGTTGATTGGAGTCCTCGGGTGGATGATTCAACCTTCTTGTGTTTGATCACTGCCCACCATCAGAAATCAAATCTGGAACTTGATATGCTTTTCTGAGGAAAATTTCCCAGTATGGTCGCCACTATGTTAGCACTCTGTGATTTCTCAGGCTGAAGAAGAAATGGGTAGAGGTAACTACAAAATCACTTTGGAGTCAAGGATCTATCCCTCCAAGACTCAAAGAGGGATCTCTCTGTATGATTTATCTTTGTTTGGATTAGAATGTTCGGCTAGTTAGAAAGTACATGGTTGTTTGTTTGTTTTGAATTGTTTGGTTGGAACATGGGAAAATGGGCCACTGGGCAATGAAGTCATGACATGAACTTCAATGGTTTACAGTTTAACACATGCTGAAAACCTCCCTGAAAAACTGGGGCAAAATAGACACCCTGTTCAACAGGTTAAAATGATGTAGAGGTGTTATGAAAGAGAGTCAAGACCACTGTAATAAGAGGCACCTAACAGGGGATGAATCTTTTATGGAAGCTTTAGAAGAAGAAGGACAAGAGGCAGTCAAGAAAACGGGGAATCTAACCAAAGATGAATCCTAGAAGGAAAAACCATGAACACATAAACAAAAACCACTACATAAGAGGCACCTAACCATGGGTGAATCCCTACATGCAGTTGCAGAAGAATAAGCACATAGATCTGATAGCTGAAACAAAGCATCTAGAAATGGATGAATTCTGGAACAGAGAATCAGAAATACACAACAAGCATATTCTATGGTGAAAGGAGCACCAAACAAAGATGAATTCCAGTCACACTGATGTAAGATAAACAAATAAAACAGAGAAAAAACATGTTGAACATAAGCATCGTGATGAATCTCAAGCCATAAACAGTCTTGTTGTATTAATATCACAAAGAAATAAACATGGAATTCATACATTTGTAGGGGTTTCCCTTCCCCAAAATTTTGCAGGTCCCAGGCAACCTTTCACACAGGTTGAACCCTTTCATCATTGAAATCAATAGTTTAAATAAAATTACAATTTAAAACTGCCCCTAGTTCATAGGAAGCACCATAAAAGAACAATTCTAAATAAAATCGAATCTTCAGAAAAACAGTTGCAATATGCCTCGAATGCTGAAGCTGGAGTAGAATCCTCTTTCTAAATATCTGGAATTGATGATTTAATGCCTCAAAACTTTGCCTTTGAATCTGGAAATTGATTGTTTAACTGATGTTCTTCCGCTTGTCTTTTGACCGCTGTAGAACTGTCTGAATATATTGGATTTGATTGATTTCTTGTTGATCCTTTGTTTCTAGGTGTTTCATGCCACTAACTATTCTTTGCCCGATCAATTTTATCCCTCTGCCATCTGTCTCCTTTGATTTATTTGCCTCTTGAAATTTTGAAAACATAGGGTCCAAGGAAGACTTAGATTCTCCCAATCCGAGATAGTTGTGTAAAATCGGGGGGAGGTTTTTTTAGATCAGCTTGTTCTGAGAAAAAAAATCTCTCGGTTTTTTTGAATTCATCTCCCATTGTCCGAGATATGGGTTTGAAGAAGATGTGTCAAACAGGAAAATCCGAAATCTCGAAAAAAAGGACTCAAATATTCTCTCGATTCTCCCACACCATGGCACCTGTGAAAAATATGAGAGAGGTTATTGAAGCTCAGACCGTTTCGGAGAACAATGTCTTTTGGTTTTTCAAAATGATCCCCTGTTTTCCTGGAATCCACCTCGGAAGATGACTAGTAAAAGCGTTGCGAAAAGCATTTTTTTGGGGAGAAAGGTGGTATTTCGGAGGGGAGTAGGTGGTAAATGGTTTTAGGGAGGGGTCTGAAATATCATGGTAGTGACATGTGGAAAAGGTAGTTTTACTTTCCGGACCCCCTTTGGTTGAGTGACGTAAAGGGGTGATCATAATATGAAAAAGGAGAGGGGTTTTAAAGTTAGGATAAATTTTTAGCTTTTATTTAATTTGTTTATTTGTTTTTATTTGTTTATGTTTTTATTTATTTTATTTTGTTTTTGTTTTTATTATATTTTATGGGTTTTGTTTTATTATATTTTATTTTATATGTATTTTTTTATTTGTTTTGTTTTAATTTTTTAATAATTAATAATTAATAATATTTTTTTATATTTAAATATTTTATTAATGTTTTGTATTAAACTAATGTTTGTTTAATTTTTTAATAATTATTAATTATTAATATCTTTTTAATTTTAATTTATTATTACACCAACCTAATTTCTAACTTAAACAAACTAACCTAATTACTAATTATTTAAATTATTAATTTAATTAGTTATTAAACTAATTAATATTTTATTTAACTATTTATCCTGGGTTATCTAACTTTGTTTTATTCAGGGAAGAATGGCGGGAGAATGATGAAGTGAATAAATGGAAAGAGGATTAGAGGCACGACAGTAGATGGGTTAGCAAGGATAAGTGGATGATGCAACAAGAAGATGGGTGAAGGATGATGCAAAATGGAGGGAGAAACGAGGCGAGTCAGCAAGCTAGGAGCTTCATCATGAGACTAACAAATGATATCTAAATCATCAGATTTCCTATAATTATAGGACCCTAACAATAGGCATACCTATGCTCGGAATACAAGATGAATCAAAGCATGGCCGCCGACCAATACACTACGAATCCATGAAAAATATTGATTAAGGATATGGCCACCAAAAATAGAATGTGGATCCATACCTCCATGACATGAACTAATAGTAGCCATGATAAAAACACAATGGAGCAACAATATGATAAAACATAGCCACAAACCAATATAATGTGGATCTATGTTACAGTCTATACATTAGCATGCTCAAATGATCTCCTTCGCAGCTTGGGAAAAGCAATTTAACAAAGTGAATGCTCAACCCAGGGTCTTCATCCCAATCTCGATGTTGTACGAATCTATCCATGTGAATAGATGTTTTGATGTCGAACATGGTAGAAAACACTTGATTATCGATCATTGAGGTAAACTGTTAACAAGTGTGAGGGAAATCACCAATGATGTCAATGAATCCCAAGGTACCCTAGTACATTCCAATGAATGTGAATAAATGAGATGAGGTCGAACATTCGTGGAATCATCCGATCAGAGGTCAATTATGTAAACCTAATGTCCAAGGCGAGGAGGCCTGCCATTGAGGCATGCAGGTCCCAAGGTACTAACTGGTTTCTAAGTCTAATTCCTAGATGATGTGTTGAAGTCGATAGGAAAAGACTCATCGAAGGAGGGCCTTGATGTGTCCCACATCAACGAAATGAAACTGAAATAGGAAAGTGATGTAAGATGGTGAATCGAATGAGTATGAACTGACACAGAAGATGGAAACTGGCAATACTGTAGATGGATGGTTTGAAGTGAAACTTCCCTTGAACATGAGGAGGCACGGCAACTAACTTGGCAACATTGTCTCGACAAGTACCAAGAATGTAATGTGACTACAATAAGAGCACTCTTTGACTTGACGAAAAAAGTATGGTGACAAATGGAATTGGTATGAATCAGAGACAAGTGGATTACCCAACAATAAGACTAAATGCAAACATATGCCATGTTCAAGGGTGAMAAAAKCTACCATAAAGGATTCTCAAAAAATTGGCCCACTTCCTTCAATTCCCCCCCCACCCAAATAGATGAGTACCTCTTTTTAATTTAACGAGCTCGAGAAGGGTAACACATGCTCGATATAAATCACCTTCGATAAGTTACTCTTCCTTTGTTTAACGAACTGGAAGAARTAAGGGTTCGTCCCCATATGGGCCCTTCAATGTGTAGTTTAGCAAGTCCAGAGAAGGAAAACTCGGTGGTTTTTCATGTTTGGAGATTCTAAAAAGAACTTAAAGGCGTCTCCAGGGTTGTCCTTTTTCGTAATTTAGTCTCGTGAGGCCAAAAAAGAGATAAACGACCACTCGAAAGATGCCCTTTCAAACCTTTTAATGAGTGTGAAAGGAAGCAAGATCACTCAACAATCTTTTCATGTTTAGAGAGCCTGGAAATAGCTTAAAGGAGACTCCAAGGGGTTCCTTTTTCGTATAACCTTTACGAGTCAAAAAAAGTGATAAAAGTTTACTCGGTTACATTCTCATGTATTTGCGAGCATGAGAAAGAACAAAAACTAAGCTCGGTATTGGTTTCATTTTTACACAAGCTTGAAACAAAATTAAACTATGCTTGTAAATTCCCAACGTAATTTCCAAAGCTATGAATACCCATGGATGGTTGGTACTCTGCCCCTAGCTTGAAAATATTGCGGCTTAAGTCCAGAATGATAATCAAAGGCTGGAGACATGCCCCCCTAAGCTTCATTTCATTCGTTGAATTTGAGGTTGTCTCCAATTTCTATACTAGATGGAGAAAAAGGATAAGGGCGGATGAAAGGAAGGTTCAAATACGAGACCTAACGAAAGACTCGACTTGACATCTACGAGATCTAGCTAAATACTCGACTCGATATTTACGAGATCTAGTGAAAAGACTCGACTCAACGAGAGAGGTCACTGTTTCATTTTTTAACGAGCTTGACACAGAAAAAGAACTATGCTCAAGACCTCTGTTTTATTTTTTAACGAGCTTGCCACAAAGAAGAAAATCTATTCTCATAGCTTTTATTTCATTTTTTAACGAGCTTGCCACATAGAAGAAAACCATGCTCGTTTCTCCAGGTTCAATCCCTAGATTTTTGTTTCAGTGTTTAACGAGCTTGCTACAGAGAGGAAAACTATGCTCATAGCTTCTGCTTGATCATGGCTTCCAAGAGGACAATGCTTAGGAAGGAATACATGTCAAGGGACAAATGTCAATCATGGCTTCCAAGAGATATTCGCTGTATGGAAGAAAAACACTTTGGAAGGAATACATGTCAATGACCTCGATAAGGGAAGGGAGATTTGGCTCTAAAATACCTATCAAAGAGATTACCATGTAAACTACCGTATCTAATTCAAGAGAAGGGAGAGATTCCCTTTCGTGCGAGGTTGAACGCATGGGGCAGGTCGTTACATAATTGACTTGTGGTGGGGTGGACATCGTTGGCATGTAAGGTGGATGCTTGACCATCAAATGAGGGTCAATGAATGAAAGTTGGTTGATTGTTACTATGTTTCCGTTGTGAGGGAAACACATCACTCGAAAGAGAGCGAACACAAAATCTCTCATAAGGTAGACATAGTCTTGACCAAGGAGTAGGTTAAATTACAAGTGTTCATGAACTACCATCATGTCAATGTAGACCGTTTTGCCTCCCAAAGTAACCAGAAACTGAGGAAGGATCCCTAAAGGTTGACTAACTCTTTTGTCAAAGGTCAATAGATTTTGAGTAACAAGTGCAAGCTGCGGGGAACCAAAAGTTTTCCAAGCATTCGCAGATAAGATGCTAACAGAAGCACCTTCGTCTATTATAGTGTTAAGAATATCACAAAATTGCACAGTGATTTGGAAAGGCACGTAAGAAGGAAGAATGGGTTATGTCAAATGATTCCAATTAATAGAAATCATTTGATTGCTTTAAGGGGGTGCCATCACGACTGGAGGAGTGGCCCCTTGTCCAGGTGAATCAGTATTAACGAGGTAGACCTGAGTGACATCCTCACTCTTTGAATAAGGAGTGGGATCGACGGGTGGTGGAATTGGGTCAACCACTTTGGTTGCACTCTTCAAGGGAGGAATGGGATCAATCGAAGGTGGACCTAGATCGACCACTTTGGAACTCTTCAAAGGACGAGTGGGGTCGATCGATAATGGAACCAGATCGACCACTTTGGCACTCTTTAAGGGAAAAGTGGGATCGAACGATGAAGGAACTAGATCAACCACTTTGGTAATCTTTTGATGAAGAGTGGGATCGACTGATGATGGAACTGGATCAGTCACTTGGGTTTGTGGTTCAACCAAGTATGGAACTAGATTGACCACCTGATCAACCAGACTGACCAACAATGGAACTAGATTGACCAGTCCATCAACCAATGACGGTTTGGGAGAAAACTTAAGATAACCAGTTGGAAGTTGAATATTTTCCAAAAGATAAGAAGCCTTGTCCATACGAGGGGAAAGGTGAGAGTAATGATCACCTTTACATAACAAGCAAGGGAATTTGACAGTTCTCTTCTTATTACCAACCATAATGTCACTAACTGATGGGGTGTCACTAACATGTCCCATAGAGGCTGATGACGTGGAATACCACATTCCTAAGACCTTGGGGAGACCAGGGCAATCCCTTAGAAAGTGGTCACCCTTAAAAAGACTACAAGGGAATTTGGGTTTAGGATTCTTCATTTTAATCTTTTCGACTTTATCAACACTCCCAGAATGATTAACCATAGCTGGTTGATTGGATCCAACATTATCTAATGTGGTTGGAGGCTTGGTCCCTTTCTAATTCTTCTTCTTGTTCTCTTTTTGTTTCTTCTTCTTCTTATCAATCCGACTACTTGCTTTAGAGCTTTCACTAGGCGAAGAAGGAGAAAGGGAAGGAGACCTGATAGGTGAAGAAGGAGAAAGGTCGACATGAGGTTGATGTGTGGGTGGTGTGCTTACATTTGATGAACTAGGTGAATTCGAAGCACTGGGAAGATTCAAGATCACCGGAGTGGGAAACAACCAAACTGGTAATCCGATCGTGAGTCTTGGAAGACTAAATGTGGCAATGCATGGAAGGGCCAACGTTTCCAAAAGAAGGAAAGGCGAAAGGTTCCCCAGGAAAATGGGTTCCTCCATTGGTACTCCCAGGAGTTGACACCATTAACACTAACTTGACCTAAGGTCCACTAAGGAAAACAAACAACATATGTTACCAATCTGAGAAGAAAACAATCAAACAAACCTTCCCACAATGAAACCAGTAGTTGGTGATGAAATCCAACATCGCGAGATCAATATTGGAAGGGGTTGGGATAGAGCGGGTGGATCAGTTACGTTGGTGACCTACTTAATGAGCTTACGCCTTAGTGTAAGCTTCCACAAAATAAACGTGGATTTACCCTCCAAGGAGCTCGAGTGATTTTGACCAACATCTGTTCTAGGTACAACGAAGACTTCCCTTCACCGTCACCTCGTGTAAGGACCCTAAATATTATGGATACTAAGTTCACCAACTTGTAGTCAGTCTATGGGCAGGTACAGTCGAGAGTCGAGTCCGAACGTATGGGCAAGATAACAAGTTTGAAATCTTTCAAGAGAATTGAAGACAAGTGGACCGGTAGAACTCCAGAGGACCTCGAACGAATTCAGAATTCATGAAGCACCGAGACCAAATCAAGACAGTTGGAACTCAAGAAGAAACCCCAAAATATGATCTAACTACTATAGATGGTTAATCCTCGGAGGGATAATCTTCGTTACTCTCCCGAACGCGACCTCATGCATAACCCCTGTGTGAGAGGGGGATCCCAACTATGCTTATACGAACAATTGGATTCACCGCTCTCTAGCACAATATTCTATGTTTTTTCTGGTGGATTTGGAAAGTTATCCTCACAACCTATTCCAAATCCCTACACTTGCTAATATAGGTTTTCTACCAAGAAATATAAAAGTGTCTGATCAATTTTATAAGCGCTTCATTTTAGGGTTGTTGTTTACTCAAGGGTGCAAAAGTGAAACTAATGATGTTAAGACTCGACTCCAAAATAATGCAAAAGATGAGATGAAAATCTTTTTATTCAATGAATCCTACATATGAGATGGAGAAGAGGTTCCACTTTCTTCAACAAAACACCCAATTCCCAAATGCAATTTKCTAAATGCAACGTATTTATCTACACTACCCAACAAAAAGAATGCAGCTATCTTTCTTTGTTTGATTCTAATACATAAATAAAGTAAAYGAAAATCCTTTAATGCTCCACTACCTTCAATTAAAAGAAAGAGTCAGATGCAGATGCAAAAGACACGAAGCAAAAAGAGCTTCAAACAAAGCATGCACTCAAAGCAATGAGAATTGAAAGGAAACAAGTAGGATATAACATGTTCARACAAGAACTCAATCAAGGATTCGAAAATCAACAAGCATTCAAGGAATACAAGAAAGTTCAGAGAAGAATCCAAAAACTGATAAGGAGAAATAGAAATCACTCAAATTGTCCTGACAAAACAAGCAACAAGAAAGAGAAATATCACAATTTGAAAAAGGTGCAAGATAAAATCAAGACAATAGAGAGTGATAAGTACCAAATACTCAACCCAAAAAAATCCACAACCCAATGTACAAACTCCGGGAAAAGATCTCTGCAAAACAGACTGAAAAAACTGAGCAGAGAAGGACATAAAACACCAAAATAGGAGATCAACCCTCCCTAACTCAAGGGCACAGAGTGCTATAAAAATCTGTAATGCACTGTAGAGGAGTTCTGATTACATATTATCTCTCTGTGATGCACTACAGGGGAGCACTACCCTTCCCAGAAACTCAAAACAAAGCCAAAAAACTCAGAAAAACTCACCCATAATTCTGAGAAATTGGTGAAATTGCCAGTGAAGATGGGAGAAAGGTAGTGGATCAAGAAAAAACAATGAAAATGATCTAAAAGGTGGGAAAAAGGCAGGGATGATGCAAGGAAATAAAAATAAATTCCGATCCCCATTGGAGTCACCAATTTCTGTTGTAGGAAAATCCCACTGCGGAAAGGTGAATATCCTCTTGGATCCTAGACCCCTATACCAAGACAAAAAAGTGAAAATGGACACTAATGTCCCTTTGAATCTAATTAACTAATCATAAAGAGAAGGAGAAGGAAGAAAGTGTGATGCACCTTATTCCAGTGTTTGTCCTTGCTACTCCAATTTGAGCTTGATCTCCAAGCTCCTTAGCACTGTTTGACACCTGCAAAGCAATGATCAACAATAAGACAAAGAACTCCTACTCTACTCTTTGAGATTAGTCTAATAAGATCCATCTATAATAGAAAAACATGCGTAAATATACACAGATTAGAAGGAAATAGGCCAAGCAATATATTAATGAGAACTCTTAAATAAACACTTACATACTGTAGATGCAGTTGTAACAGCTTCCCCAAGTCCTCCTCATCCAACCCTTGCACAAAACTCCCAAAATCATAGGTTTGATATCCTAAAGCTCTCTCCCGAGACCATATGTTTGATACCTCAAATCTCCACACCCTTCTCCATGGAAAGCCCTCATTATATAGGATTTGGAGGCTTAACCACCATGGAGAGGATCACTAATAAGATCCACTAAAAAGGGATCTGAAAGATATTTAGGGAGAAAATATCTCTTAAGGATTTTAGGGAGGAAATATCTCTCAAGGATTTTAAGGAGGAAATATTTCAACCATCCATGAGATCCTCCACCTTCCCTAAAAAATAGGAAACCAAATGTGAGGTGCATTCTCACACTTAATTAATTTCTTTTTCATGAATATTAATAATAATTCATGTGCACTTGGTATTTTGGTCCTTCATGTAATATATCCCTCTTCCAAATTGACTAGGTATTGTGACATAGGTTATTCCATGGTGTCAAGGTGTATGAGAAACTTAAATGACACTTACGACACTTAGGGTGAGGTACCTAGGTGTGCAAATTTCATGTGTAACACAGATGCTATCACATGGATCCTAGAGAACATAGATGTAAATGGAAAATACATTTGCAACACAAGGAAATACCCCATAGCGTCATACAAACCGAAGTATTTGGCCAAGTGTTATCATATTGAGAAAGGAAGCAAGAGGCTAGATAACAATCTCCTTACTAATTTTGAGTAAAAACCAAAGGACTTGTACCCAAAATGGTATAGGGCTGACAAGCAATTCAAGTACATACCTAAAAGTGGATATCCCACAAGTGCTCTAAGAAGACCCTACCAATGCTTAGTAGTTGTGTTGTGCAGACTATATGGGGAACCTGATGCATCACAATTCTCCCTATCTTAAATTCCTTTAATATACTAATGCATATATGAGGGAGTATTGTTCAACTTGGAAGACATCTTGTCTGAGAATCTCATGGTGGCCATCTTTGGGGTAAAGGAAGCCCAACCAGGAACATTTCCAAACTTCCATATGTCTTCATAATTTATGGACATCATGTGCACAACTCACAAATACCATAGGATGGGGTGGATTTGGAAACTATATGACCCAACAATTCATGTATACTGTAAAGTGCTTTGGGAGAACAAGTTCTACACAAAATACCGAATGATATGCAAGCACTTTCTGGCCCCATTATATGAGTTTATTTTCTACACTGCTCCCCCATGCATGACTTACAAATCCATAGTGGTCATAATGAGAATTGGGGACTGGTATATCATGGAGCATGGCACTTATATAAGGGTATATGGTGAAATGAAACCACCCCATCT
>JASDQU011314718.1:12357-24560 GCA_032191745.1 Picea mariana | reverse complement strand
TGGTTTCAATTTATCCCATGCCCATAACATAAACAAAATCCCCTCTCTTGTATACCCCTATATAATTACTATTATCAACTCTATCTTTGATCCAGTTAGGGAACTCTCCTTCATCATCACCTCAACCTTGAATGATTCCCTCTTAGAACCTCCATTCATCTTATAAAAAAAGATCTTGTTTCTTCATTCTTAGATCTCCTCCTCATCAAACCACCTACTTCATGATTGAGTCATTCGATGGAATCTTTATCATATCATCATAGAATCAATTATTTTCTTTCATTACACTAAATACCATGGGTAAGGAGAATACCCTAATATCTCCCTCCTTTTCCATTTCAAAAATTCCATCTTGGGTAACATTATTTCTACGGTATGCACTAAACCCCCCATCCATGGCTCAAATACATCCTTATTTTTATCACAATGGTTGAATGTACATTCATCACACCTACAAATATTTTGAAGATAATAATTCAATAGTCGACAATCAACTAAGTAGTTGACTTAGTGGTAAACTAAGAGATTGACTAAATGGTCAACTAGGAATTCGATTGGCCGAGCAATGAGAAATGGCCAGTTGACTAGTGCACAAAACAATGAAAAAATTAAGGAGTTTGTTGTGTTCCCTAAACAATATATGTGGTCCTCATCTTCCTCACTTTAAATGAGTTGGTTACATCTTGGTCCCACATAATATGGCATTGGTTATATGGGTCAATCTAATAACAATTTATGTAGTATAGTGTATGGAAATATTTTGGTTTCTTATACTCTTATGTATATTGAGTTGTGTTCAATTTTTTCTTAATTGTTGTAATGGTGTCTTTAAACACCACCTCTCTCTTGGAATACAAGCTCTTTTATCCACCTAATCCTTTAATTCTCCAACATGGTATGAGAGTTAGTGGTTTGAGATCTATCCTATCATCTGCAAGTCTTGTGGAGGATAACATTTGTATGTGATCCCAACAAGTTGGATGTGTTTAGGTAGATTGAATTAGGGTTTCAAATTTTAGACTAAATATGTGATTATGTCTATATATCGACATTATGAATTTGGGCACAAGATATTGAAACATTATTGAAGAGTAAATCATTGTGGCAATGTGAAAAATATGTGGCTCCAGATCCAAAGGATGAATAACAAAAGTTTGTTGTCAATGTGAATAAGGATGAGGTTGTAGGAGTCCTAATGACCTACATATCCAAGGAGATTCACTTTCATACAAGTGAGATTGACTTCTCAAATTTGTTTTAGAAGAAGCTAAAGACTATGTTATGTATATTGCAAGAGATTTGATCTCTCTAAATCCTCTCTCCTTTGAAGGAATTTAAGACTACTTGACTTTAATGAAGGAACTTCAATTGAAATTAGGTGAATATGGAAGGGATTTTCCCAAGGATACTTATCTCATATAAATGATCCTAATGAGTCTAAAGACACCATGTGACATGTTATGTTTGATTTTTTGTGCCAATTGGCCCTCGAGAAAAGATGGTGGTAATAATTATTCACTTTATTATTTATGTAATTTTTTGAATCATGCATAGGAAAAATTCCTTGAAGTAGGGAAACTTGAGGACAAGAAACAAGACCATTTTATTAAGGGAAAAGGTTGATAGAATTATAGATAAATACATTGACAATGTAGCCAAAAGAAAAAACTTGATTTCATCAACTATATTCTTAATAAGAAGCATGGTGATTAGACCTCAACAAAGAAATTATAAACAAGAAGAACTACTATTGTTTCAAGAAATTGGAACATATAGAGAAGGCTTATTGGTGGAAGACCAAGGACTTGGAGGATAAAGTGAAGAAACTAGAAAGAGATGTGCCAACTAGAAGAGTAGATGACCTACAAAACCAAATTTTAGAAGGTAAGGTAGAAAATACACATTTTTGTTAGTGCTTGTCGAGCCTTTCATTCTCATACTTCTTATAGAGTGAATTGATAATTGAATATAGTTTCACCTATCATATGGATACAAATGATTCTCCATTTTCTTCCTTAAAAGAGGCTACATAAAAATAAATGTTTGTAGAACATGATTACACACTTATTGTTTCTAGTTGTGGAAATATTGAATGTTGGAATGGTCTGATCATTGATGTGTGCCATATATCTAGCTTGAGTTTCAACTTGTTATATGTACCCCACACTTATTGTTTCTAGTTGTGGAAATATTGAATGTTGGAATGGTCTGATCATTGATGTGTGCCATATATCTAGCTTGAGTTTCAACTTGTTATATGTACCCCAACTAAATCAAACTAGAAAGGAGGTGGAATTTTGGCTAGATTGGTTTGTTGTGAAGGATATGCACAACACATTTTATATTGTCACTAAAGGTTTTTTGATCTAAAGGATAAACTATATAATTTATGTGACTTCCCCAAGAAACACCCATGACCAATTTCACTCATAGTTCATGTTGATGACTAGAGAAGACTTTGGCATGAATGGCTTAAACATATAAATTTTTTATGATTGAAATTGATGGTGAAACACAACATGGTTATTGGAATACCTAATTTTATTCCACTTGATAGAGTGTGGGAAGGATGTATTCTTGAAATACCCAGGATGTATCATTAGGATGCCTATAAAATAGGGAAATATTGGAGAGAAAATACCCAGCTAGAACTTGTCCATAATGACTCATGTTGTCTGAACAAACCATCACCAACTGGTGAAAGGTATGTATTAACCTTCCTTAATGACTTTTCCAAGTATATCTAGGATTATTTCTTGAAGAATAAGAATCATGTATATGAAAAGTTCAAATAATTTAGGGCATTCACTAAAATGCAATGTGGTCACCCTATGAAATGCTTAAGATATAACAATGGAGTAGAATGTGTAGGCAAATATTTTGAAAAGTACTTGCAATATAATGGTATATCTTGGAAAATATTTACACCTTACACACCTCAAAAAAATTGTATTGCTAAAATAGAATTAGAATTTGGTAGAAATRGCACATTTAATTTAGGCAAAAGGTMTATTAACTAAGRTTTGGGTAGAAGTTTTATATTTCTCAAACTATTTGTTAAAWCTAATTCTAAATAAAATTGCATGGGATGTGACTAGTCAAAAAATGGAGTGGAAGGAAATCCTCAATAAAAAAAATTATAACCTTTGGACGCATATCATGGGCTCATATTCTAGGTGATAGAAGGAAGAAACTATATGCTAAGAGTTATGCATGTATAATGATGGACTACTCTAAAGATTCAATGACCTATAGGTTGTTTGACCCTATCAAATAAGAGATTCTCTATAGACAAAATGTTGTATTTTATGAGGAGACCCCAATTATTAGACTGTTGAATTCCTCTTTTGGCCTATTAAGCAATGATCCTTTGGAAATCTTATTGATTCTAGATAGGCTAACTAGTTCAAGGGATTGTCGACTAGTCGGTCAACTTCTTTTTTTGAATCAACCTTCCATAGAAGAATCTACCAAAATCTTTGGGACCACTATTCAATCAATAAATGATGATGTTGGTACATGAAATCCTTCAACAATTGGGGTTTGTATTCCTATATGGGAAACTAACAGAATTGAAGCTTTTGTAGTTTATGTAGGAGATATTAATGACTAAAGAAAAACTAGAAGTCAAAAGCAACATGGTATTATTCTCTAATCGAACAGATGCTAAAAGCATGTGATCCAAATACATATGCAAATGTAGATGATCAACTTGGATTTGGACTCATTGTTTGGTATTGTAAAATGCAAAAGGTGGTTTTTGTAAAAACTTCAACCCTTTCCCTCTGATGGTATTTAGAGAAGCTTGTTTACTTTATCCTCACTCTCATTATGATTTCCTAACGGTCATTTACAGAATCAACAAGATCCCAAAGATTCTCATATACCATGGGTATCTCTAGGAATTTGACCAATGTGAAGAGGTCGTTTCCTAGTGAAATACATGTTAACACAAAGGGGATATGGATTCAATATATCATGGATGAATATAGTTTTGTAGTTGAGTCATAAACTATGGAATATTATGACAATAAAAGTATTTTGTGTGCTTCATTTTGCACACAACAAAATGAATCATGTGGAGCTTCATGCTCATTATTTGAGAAAGTTAGTACAAGAAAAAATTGTCAATCTTATTTATTGCATTAATTTGGGAATCCAAGTCTTACAAATGGATGATGGTATATTTATTTCTCAACCTAAATATGTGTTAAATATTTTACAAAAGTTTAGAATGGAAGATTGTAAAATCTATCCTACACCTTATCAATTGAGAGGGAAGTTAACCAAGGAATGTGATTCTTTTATGGTCAATGTTACAATCTATTGATAGCTTTCCAGTAGCCTTATTCATTTAAATCACAAATTACCTAATATTTCCTTTGTTTTCAATATGGTTTCCTAGTTTATGTAGGATCTACAAGTCACCTTACAGCCATAAAGATAAAAAAAAAATTATATCAAGGGAACTTACTAGCTTGGTACAAAGTATTGCAACGTGAAAGTGAACAAGTTAGCTCATTACACTAGCTTGGATTATGATAGATATGGAGATGATAGGAAGTATACATATTACTATGTGTTTTGACTTGTATCCAAACACATTTTCTAATCTTGTAAAAAGAAAAAGATGGTTTCTTTATCGACCACAAAAGTAGAATGTTGTGGTGTGATACATGCTAGCAAAAAGGTATAAGTATAGATTCAACATCTCATGGGTGAAATTGGTTTTATAGTTGAGTCATCAATAATTGTCTATTGTGATCATCCAAGTACAATACAAGTTGCAAAAAACATTGTTGCACATAGAAAAACGAAGCATGTGGAGCTTCATGCTCATTATTTGTGATAGTTAATATAATAAAATGTTGTGAATATTTTTTTATTTTATTTCTTTCAGGAATTCGAGATTTACAAATGGATGATGGTATCTTAATTTTGCAACCTAAATGTGTCCCAATTGTTTTACAAAATTTTAAGATGGAAGACTGTACACCATGTGCTACACCTTATCAGTCAAGAGTGAAGCTAACCAAGGAGTGTGATTCTCTAAAATTTGATACCACAATGTATCAACAACTTGTTGGTAACCTTATTTATTTAAATCACAATTATCATGTTACTTCATTCATTGCTAGTGTTGTTTCTCCGTTTATGTAGGATTTGCAAGAAATTCACCTTAAAGATATAAAGAGAATGGTTCATTATATGAGGGAACTTACCAACTTGGTATAAAGTATTAAAATGACTATGTGAACCAATTAGTCGATTACACCAACTCAAATTGGATTGGATATGGTGATGATAGGAAGTCTACATCTAACTACATGTTTCAACTTGGCTCTAGATCCATTGTTTGGTATTGTAAAGAGAAGAACGTAGTTTCTTTATTAACCATAGAAGAAAAATATCATGGTGCAATACATGTTGGCATAGAGGAAGTATGGATTCGACATCTCATGGGTGAAATTGGTTTTCCAGTTGACTCATCAAATGTGGTATATTGTGACAATCAAAGTGAAATACAGATTGTAGAAAGCCATGTTTCATGAAAAAAAATGAAGCATGTGGATGGTCTTGTTTATTTCATTTTTGGGGGCATTCAAGTATCATAAACGGATGATGGTATCTTTTTTCCTCAACCTAAATATGTGTTGATTCTTTTAAATAAGCAACTTCAAAATGGAATATTATAAAACCTATCTTACACCCTATAAGTCAAAAGTGAATCTATCTAAAGAGTGTGATTCTTTGAAAGTCAATGCTATAATCTATTAATGGATTCTCAATAGACTCGTTATGGACCTAACCTACCTAACTCCTCATGTAGGTAGAATAATATATTTTCCATGTAATAAAGGTTGACATTAGTTTATAAGTCCTATTTAATAAATGTGAACAAGTCAATGTAAGAAGACCTAATAGAACCTTTCATTTCTAGAAATATATTCTGCTAGAAGGTTCTTTAGAAGATAGAATTAGTACAAATAAGAGTAGGTGGCATGAAAAGTATTTTTCTTGATTATTAATGTAATAGAGCTCTGCTCTGCTGGAGGTTTCCCCCTCGAAGTGGCAAGTGAACATTTCTTTCTTTGAATAAAGGTATCATTTATGGTATTTCTCTTCTCAATATTTTGTTGTTCCATAAATATCTGCTGAATATTACTATTTTTTCATATTATATTACATCTGGTACCTTACAATTGGTATCAAAGCACTTTCCTTGGCAGGATTTGTGGGTTAATTTTTTTCAAGTTAGAGACGTATTCAGACGTATTAAAACTACAATGATCTTTCATTCAATGCATAAATCCATGTTCAGGGAACCATACACACAGGAAAAACAAGATGTTGTTAAGCTCACATTGTTGGAAACTCTTGTAACCCCTATTGGTACCCCTTTGAGTGGTGGCACATCAGACAACACCTATATACGGACTGGCCTTGGTATCCTGAAACCCTCCATAGATCAACCGATCGATCGCCTAACTACTATAGTGTCACCGAGAACAACACTCGGAAAGATACTCTCTAGTACATGGGTAATTGGGTAGTATAGATAAGGGTACAGTCTAGCCTCTTTAGTTGGTGCCTTGAGATAATGGGTTGAGTACTATTGTTCAACCCTACACGTATATTAGAGAGATATAACACAAGGAAAACCCTTGTATGTAGAAACCCTGAACACCCTAACCTTGGGATGGAAATAGAACAACAAAGGAATAGACAAGATCTATTGTCATGCAACCTTGCCTCCTTCATTTGGTTTGTGAAATTACTACACATTTCTTCCTGATAAGAATTTGGGCATTTCGCCACTGCAGTATTAATCAGATCGTAGTATAGCTCTACATGAGTAAAAAAAAATGAGTATAGTGGTCTTGTCAACACCCTTATTTGGTACCTACCCCATTGGATTTCTCTCCTCACCCTGACCGTAGTGGTACCTCTCATTTTTAATCCTTTTTTTTTAGTGAACTCGACCCCCTTCCCAACACCTTTATTGACAACCTATCTCATTGTATTCCCCTTTTCGCCATGGTCATCGTGGTACCTATCACTTATAAGTATTTATTTTATGTGGTCTCACCCACCCATTCCCCCTTATAGGCACCCCTCCTATCCAAATTCCCAACACTCGCAACCAAGGCCTGCAACTTCCATCAACCAAAACAAGGAGAACATCCAACACCAATTTGACACCATTGATGCCAAATTCATGGGAAAATTTGACACCCTCAAAACTATTGTCAACCAGTTGTTGAACCACTCTCAAGTCCCTTCCTCCTTGGAACAATTGTCCCACTTAGATGGTTTTGACGCCTACCATTCTATGGTATTTCAATCCAACTCCTTTCATTGTGACCCTCATATTCCGATATTTAAGGTCAATAAATTTGATGGCTCCAATCCCACGGGTTGAGTCACTCAAATGAAGCATTATTTATCTTTGCATGGCATTACTGATGAGTTGACCAAAATTCATTAACATGTTCTCTATCTGGATCTTGAACACTAGAAATGGTGGAAATGGCGTAAAAATGCATGCCAAGGGCATGTTGCATGGACCTAGTTTGTTGCATAGCTCTATGAATTCTTTGACACTGACACCCACTATTTAGGTCATTTGACCAATTTGAAAAAATTAGATATAGTGGAAGACTTTATAACTTCCTTTGAGAATTTTTCCTTCAAAACGAAGGGCATGATAGATTCCTTCTTCTGGGAATGCTTTATTAGTGGCCTAAAGGATGAAATCCATGCATAGGTCCCCATGGCTCACCCTAAAACTTGGTTGGAAGCTACTAAATGTGCCAAAGAAGAACAACGAGTTTTTTTTTCCTCGAACAAAAAACCCTCTTTTATTCCTCGCCCTCAACCCACCAATCTCGCCCCCCTGCCACTCTCCTCAAGTTCTAGAAATTAACTCGAGTAGAAATGGTTGAACGCAAACTCAAGGGTCTTTTCTATTGTGATGAAAAATATTTTCCTGGGCACAAGTGTAAGGAACAAAATATTTTTATGGCCATTTTAGAGGATGTTGTTGAAGAGGAAGCTAAAGTTCCACCTGTTGAAGAGCTACCCCCTCCATATGCCACTACTCCACCTGCTAACCCAACAAAAGTTGAACTGTTGATTTCACTGCATGCCCTCACTGGATTCTCTTCTCCCCAAACCCTTAAGATAATTGGTTATATTAAGCATAAGAAAGTCATCATCCTTGTTGAAAGTGTAACCACCCATGATTTTGTCCACCACTATATTACCTAGGAAATAAATTTCTATATTTGTGTCATCAACAATTTTCAAATAATGATAGCCAATGGCGGTTCCACGAAATGTGGTGGGTGTTGTGAAAATGTATATCTACAAATTGGGCAGTACCACCTAAAATATCCTATGTTTTCTATCAACATGGGAGGTTGTGGAATTGTGCTAGGTGTTGAATGGTTACACAACCTAGGCCCCATTCTCATGGATTTTAAAGAATTAACCATGCAATTCCAATAGGAGGGACAACAATATCAGTTTCAAGGACTCAAAATAGGTTCCCTTGAGATCATTAGTTCCCATTGAATGAAAAATCTTCTCAAAAAAGGTCATTCATGTATTATTACCCAACTCCATTCCATTCAAGCAGTTGAGACACCCTCTGTGATCCTGACCTCCAATCTATCATATCCAAACACCAAGATATTTTTCTACTCCCGAGGTACTTCCCCCTCCCCGTGGCCTTCATGATCCTCCCATTCCTCTTGTCCTCGACAATCTTCCTCCCAATGTTTTCCCTTATCGTCATATCTTTTCCCAGAAGAATGAAATGGAGAAAATCATTCAAGAATTGTTTGAAGTAGGTGTTATCCATCCTAGTACCAACCCCTATTCTTCTCCAGTGGTCATGGTACTCAAGAAATAAGGTACTTCGCGCATGTGTCCCGAATTTTGTGCCCTCAATAAACTCACCATAAAAGACATGTTTCCCATTCCTGTCATTTATGATCTCTTGGATGAATTAAGTGGTCCTTAGTACTTTACTAAACTTGATCTCGATTCTGCCTACCACTAGATACATATGAAAGATGAAGACATTCCCAATATTTCCTTTAGAACTCATGAGGGTCACTATGAGTTCTTGGTCATTCCCTTTGGCCTGTGTAATGCCCCATATACTTTCCAAATTCTCATGAATCATGTCTTTTTTCCTTTTATCTGTCATTTTGTCTTAGTTTTATTTGATGATATTCTCATCTATAGTAAAACTTGGACATCGTATCTCTCCCATGTGGATCTAGTTCTCCATCTACTCTCTCAGTACCAACTTTTCCCCAAACAATATAAATTTTCCTTTGGAGCCTCACAAGTGGAGTACCTAGGTCATATTTTTGGAAAGGATGGTATAAGGGTGGATCCTAAGAAACTATAAGCTATGTAAGATTGTCCTCACCCTACAACTCTTAATGGCTTACGCAGTTTTATGGGTTTAACAGGTTGTTATCGCAAGTTTGTTAAGAATTATGGAAAAATTGCAACACCTCTCACTTCTCTCCTTAAAAATAATGCCTTGACTTGGAATCTAACAACTAATCAATCCTTCCATGCCTTGAAATAGGCTATGTGCATGACGCATGTCCTGTAACTTCCTGACTTCACCAAGACTTTTGTCTTGGAATGTGACACTTCAGGCAAAGGAATTGGAGTAGTCCTTATGCAAGATGGTAGGCCTTTGGCCATCACTAGAAAACAACTTTTAGAAAGAAAATTGGGCCAATCAATATATGAAAAGAAAATGCTGGTTATTCTGCATGTCATGGATATTTGGTGTTCTTATTTATTAGGGAAACACTTCCAAATTAAAACTGATCACTATAGCCTCAAGTATTTTATGGATCAAAGAATTTCATCCCTGAAGCAACAAAACTAGGTAACCAATCTCTTTGGGTATGATTACGAGATCATTTACAAGAAGTGAAAAGAAAATGTGGTGGTTGACACTCTTTCCCGAAAATATGAAGAAGAAGGGTCCCTCTTTCCCCTCTCCTTCATTATACCAGATTGGCTCCAAATTATTCTCCAAGAATGGATGCAAGACCCCAAAATATCTCGCCTAATCCAAGAATTGCAAGAATATTATCCAACTTCTACAGGGTACTCTTGGCACAATAATGATATTCTCTACAAAGGTTGTCTATGTTTAAGCAAACAGTCGCAACTTAAATCCACAATGCTTTCTGAGTTGCTTCACCCATAGTTGGGCATTTGAGGTTAACCAAAACTTATGAATGGATCAAACATTCTTTTTGTTTGGATGGTATGGAACAGTGCATCCACACATTTGTGGTTGAATGTGATGTATGTCAATGAAAAAAGGGAGAAATAGTCAAAGCACTAGGCACACTCCAACCACTTCCAATTCCCCCTTTTATTTGGTGGAATATTTCTATTTATTTGATTGTGGGCCTACCTAAATAAAAAAATAAATCAATTATCATGGTGGTAATTGATCGTATTTCCAAATATGCTTATTTCTGTGCTCTTCAACATCCCTTCACTGCATCCAAAGTGGCTCAATTTTTCATGGATAATATATTCAAATTTCATCACATGCCTCATTCTATTGTCTCTGAAAGGGATCCCACATTCACCAATAATTTTTGGAAATAATTATTCAAGCTACAAGGCACCCAATTACATATCAACACCGCCTATCATCCCTAGAATGATGGCCAAACTGAAATTGTCAACAAGTGTTTGGAAACATATTTGTGGTGTTTTTCATCTGACTGACAACATCAGTGGGCTCAATAGTTACCAATATCTGAATGGTGGTACAACACATCTTACCATACAACTACTCACATGACTCCTTTTGAAGCAGTCTACGAACAAAATCCACCTTCGATTCTCTCGTATAGGCTAGGTGTCTTGAAGGTTCAGTAGGTTGACAAAAATCTTACAACACGAGAGGTCATTCTTTGTACCCTCAAATAAAATTTGGTGTTGGCTCAAAATCACATGAAGAAACAAGTTGATCAAGGTCATTCTGAATGTCAATTTGTTAAAGGGGACTAGGTGTTTCTTCTTCTACAACCTTATAATAAGACTTCACTCAAAGCTAAACATTGTCAGAAGCTTGCTCCCAAATTTTATGGTTCTGATGCAATTCTCAAGTGTGTGGGGCTAGTGGCCTACCAATTAGCTCTGCCCAATTATTCTAAGCTCCATCGTGTTTTTCATGTCTCATACTTAAAGAAGATGATTGGAACTAAGTGCCAAACTCAAACCAGTCTCCCTAAGTTGGATGAAGAAGGTTCCATTTGATTTCATCCCCAAGAAGTCTTGGACCAACAAGAGTGTCGTCTCCATAAATGCACCATCAAGGAAGTATTAGTGCAGTGGAAAGATATAACTCCAAAAGATGCAACCTAGGAGCCTGCCACCATTCTGCAACAATTTTCTCATCTTAAGCCTCGAGAACAAGGTTGTTTTTCAATGGGGAGGGCATGTTAGGGACCTAACCTCTCTAACCCCTCACATAGGTAGAATACTATATTTTCTATGTAATAGAGGATGATATTAGTTTATAAGGCCTATTTAATAAATGTGAACAAGTCAATGTAAGAAGACCTAATAGAAGCTTCTGCTTCTAGAAATATATCCCGCTAGGAGGTTATTTGGAAGATAGAATTAGTATAAATAAGAGTAGGAGGCATAAGAAGTCTTTGTATTGAGTATTATTGTAATAGAGATCTGCTATGTTGGAGGTTTCCCCCTCAAAGAGGTAAGTGAACATTGCTTTATTTGAATAAAGGTATCATTTCTAGTGTTGCTCTTCTCAATATTTTGTTGTTTCATTGATATCTATTGAATATTATTGTGTATGCATATTATATTACATCTGGTACCTTACAAGCCTCTTTTATTTAAATATTAGTGGGTTTGATATTTTCTTTGTTGTCAATGTGGTTTCTTGGTTTATGTAGGATCCACAAGAAAGTCACCTTAAAGCTACAAAGAGAGTTGTTCATTATATAAAGGGAACTTAGTAACTTGATCTAAAGTATTTAGTGACAAAGTGAACTAGTTAATTAGTAACACATACTCAATATGCAATGGAATAGGAAGTCTACATCTGGCTATGTGTTTCACATAGTAAAATGAAGCATGTTGATCTGCATGTTCATTATTTGAGACAGTTAATACAA
>JASDQU011314717.1:11476-21727 GCA_032191745.1 Picea mariana | reverse complement strand
CATGTATGTGCCAACTCATCAACTACTTGTCTCAACCATGTACCCAACATGTACCTCAACCAAAATCCCTCATCAATTTCATCATCCAAATATGATTTGTAACTCTATAATAGACTTGTAATGAATAAAGATACAAAAATACTACAAAATTTTCTTCAGTGTCTTTAATGCAATTCTTCTAGGTTTAACTACTTGGAACCTCTCTGAAAAGGAGTTATAGAAAAAATGGCATACCTTATTGAATTTTGGCTTATTCTAGAGAGAAAACTTGTAGAGTGTTCCCCGCATGGAATATTTGTTGTATGGTTTGAAAATTGTACAAAAAATACTACAGAATGAACTCTAACCAATACATTTGGTCTTACTAAATTTGGATCTTTTATGAATAATCTATGACGTTTTTACTCGAAACACTTGTTTTATACTAGTTTGAGGACTACCCACAAACCCTATTTTCCACGGAGTGTAACTCAAAAAATGAAATGACCCACGAGATGAAATATTTATCATAGCTACTTGAATATGTTTCTTGAACGGCCTCAAAATTTCACGGTCTGATTAATTCTAGAAAACAATTTATTGCAAAAATGGTGAGATGACCTGTAAATAACATACCTAATAAAGCATCATGAAAATAATTTGTCCTTCCTTCAATTCTGGCCTTCTTTACTTCACCTTCCCTTTGAAATTTGGCTTATATATCCTTTGGTTACCTCATTCACTTGTAAATATTCAATATTCTCAAGTGTGTTTAAAATGAGAGAGCCCTGCCTCCTATTTATACTTTCATGTAGCTTCCTCAAGGGGTTACCTTCTAACCATCTTAACCCACTTTCCTTATTTTAGAGCTAACCCACTTCTAACCACTTGTACACTTAGTAATTTGTCCATTAACTTTATTATTTAAATAGTTTCTTTTGTATCCACTTGAATTATAGTACACTCATCACTTCACTTTATTATTTAAATTACCTTCTAACCATCTTAACCCACTTTCCTTTTTTTAGAGCTAACCCACTTCTAACCACTTGTTCACTTAGTAATTTCTCCATTAACTTATTGTTTAAATAATTTCTTTTGTATCCACATTGACTTATAGTACACTGATAACTTCACTTAATTATTCAAATAATTTCTTCTTTGAAACCACTTTGACTACTTTGACCTTTTGGGGCTTCTAGATGACTCATGAGGGTTCTCCAACTTCACATGGCCATAACTCTCTAACCGTGAGGAGTTATGTGATGTTCCACATACCACTAGAAATGGCATGGCATGTACTATCCATCTAGAATAGTCTTACCTATAAATATATCAAAACCCATACCATTATCCATAAAACAAACTTGGTTCCATTACCCAAAATTTTGTGCTACCAAAATTTGCTACCGGACTTTATTCAAGGGTTGACATCAATGAAAACCAACCCAAATAATCAACATGGTATTCCATATCCTTGAGAAATTCTGTCCCAAGTACCACTCTATCTGTTAGGTTGTCCCAAATCACTAGAGTATTGCATTTCCTACCACACAAACCTTTGAATGGGCACATTTTCAATGAAGCTTGATACCCATTATTATAGGTGTAACATCTCCCACTTTTACTGAAAATTAATTAGTAAGGGAAAGAATGAAGTAGTATTTTTTTTTTTTTGATAATTAATGTACTTTAAAAATAACGCTACTAACTTCACATTTAAACATGTAATTATTGTAATACCTCATCCAAGCAATAGTAATTTCATTCGTCAAGAACTACCTAAAGGTTTGACACTAATTCTAGAATATTCTATCTAGTGAAGCATTTTTGTACACAAGTACTAACATCTTATCTATCTTCTTAAGGCTATGCAACTTGCAGATTAGTTAATGTCGAACACGTGAATGTATTTTATACTCCAATTTTATTTTAACATAAGTTGTATTTTGCTTCGCTTCCTGAACCATTTATATAATTTAATAACAATAAAAATTCATTATTATAAGTCATATAACAACAATCAAAATGTAATTATTATTGATAGAGTTTGTGTATAATTTTGATCAATTCAATAAAGTATTGATCATAAATATAATTCACTTAATCTAATAGTTTTACTTTTATTTCATTAAAATGAAATAACCAAAAAATATTAATTTCAAACACCCCCTTTCATTTATACTTTATAATAAATCAAAAGGGAGTTTCTTATACAATATCCAACAAAAATTTATTAGACTTATATCATTGTTGATTCTATTTCACACTAGATGATAATCAATTATATAATTCCACACACACACACACACATATATATATATATATAGATAGATAGAGATATCAAATTCAATAATATATTATACTATACCACTTTTTTCTATTTATTTATTTAATTCCTATATTAACCTTGAATTGAAATAAACTAAATCTTTCAAGGAAACTCATTATCTCTTATTCAAACTCTAATATTATAATTTTAATTAAATATGTATGTCATCTATACATGTACCTTATTAATTAATTTTAGCATATATTTATTAATTATATGTATACAAATCTTAAATAGATATATATGTGTGTGTGTGTTTGTATATATTAGATTTGGAAAAAATATAAAATATAAGGAAAGGTTTGGTCCTTCCTAAGATTGGATTCCTTATTAAATACCTTAATGATAGCTTGTGCCTACATACATAAGTTAGGTAAGAGAACATGCACCGTTCACTAACAAACAATTGTATTGACCAATGATGATGCCAACTACAACCAAATTTAGACAATAGAGATCATGTAAAATATCTGAGGATAGGTAGGAAAGGATCATTGGTTGGAAACCAATCGAATTAGGTCTAGACTATGACAAGTATTCAGTCAATATTATTAACATAGGCACCAAGGGAAAGCCTGTTTCATGTAGGATTGTGCACAATTCTAAAGTTATATTTACCCAAAATCTAATCGGGACTGTTATTGCACAATCTATACTTTCCCAAATCCCCAGGCAAGTGGATGCAATATTGGCATAACAGGGGGCGACCTATCACTATCACCTTAATAGGAAACCCTTTTCTATTTAGGAGTATATCAAGATTACCCCAGGGGAGATATCATCAATGATGTAAAGGGATGATAACTAAGGCAATGATTCAAGGAAATCCCCTTCTCACTAGTCACTTAGTTCAAAAGGTTCTTATTGCCTTTAAGTAATGAAGAAAATTGTAAAATGGAGTGTACCTACCCAGAACAAGACAACAAGAATATATAGCATCTTGCAAGTACAAAAAATATGATGTTAGTGCTTCTTAAGAGCATGAATCTTCAAAAAATGGGCTAGCTGACATAAATTTGCAGCAATGTAACAATTTATAATAGCAATGGGTATTTTATAACAACCACAATAATTATGCCTTGAAATTGCTTGGAAAAGACAAGAAAAAGTAACTTTGACTAGGAAAATTGATAATAAATTGTCACAAGCAAATTTGGAAATGTTTAGCTAGAGTTTAATATCACTTTTGTAGAGAATTTGCTGCAATTAGATGGATGCATCAATATTTTGTAACAACAACAAATTCTAGTACTCAAAATTGCAAGAAAATACCATGTAAACTCAACATTTATCTAGTAGATTAATTGGCAATTATCACAAATGATTTCCAAATGAGTTAAGTATCAGTTATGTAGGTGAATGCGACAATTTATCATAAATTAGTATGATTGTAGCAATGATTTGCAACAAAAACAACTTAGCTAAGGAGTTATTCTAGTTTAGGATTAACAAAAGTTAGAAAAATCTTCAAGAAGAAAGGTTTGAGTGTTTGTTTGATCAATCATTCACTATAATGATTAAACTAGTGCCTTTTAGGGTTCATAGAGTTACAATAGCAGTGAAAAAACTTGGAGAAAAGTAGCAATGATAATACTTTGTCAAAGGAGAAGGGATGGATGGAGGAGGTGTTGGTTACCCAAGGCCTCAAGCATCCAAATCCTAGAGAGAAATTTGCTAGAATGTAAGGAATCTTAGGCCCTAGAGAATTTTCCTTCCCTATACTATTGAAATAATATGTGGAGTAGGAAAGTATGGTAACACTACTAGAGAGCTAGCACTTTAGGGCTCTAGTAGCTACTTCTTAAACAAGGTGCACTTTAGAAATTTAAATAAGTGGAGAACTATAGAGAGAAATAAGTAACTTATGTTTCTCTCCTAGGGTTTAAGCAATAAATTTCATAATTTTTAACATGAAACAAGTAAAATCGACAAAAAAACATTCATTAGAATAAACAAATTGCAGATTTTCTACTTAGTTCACCAACACTAATCAAGCCAAACCCTAGTTGAAGATATTCCACCATGAAAAATAGCCAAGATACACCAAAATAATCCTCTTCAAGAAGTTGCACACTAGTTACTTCAACCAATATCCATTAAAGAGGGCACAAATTTCAGTCCACACTAAGTGTGTGATGAGTGATCCTGAAAAATGAGAGTGCTTTCTCTCTATTTATACAATATCAATGACCTTTAACTAATTTTAGGTCATAAAACACTGACCTGGAAAAAATACATCAAATATTTTTTACATAAATGGAAGTAATTAAACCCTAAAATCACCTCCAAGGGTGATTTCATGCCCTTATAGGGTGACATTGGACTCCTACGGTGGAATGTTGGGCCCCACATGTAGAATGTTTTTCCTCCAAAGGCCCTGGATGATGCCACATGTGCCAACCAACACAAAAACTCCCTCATAAATAAAAACCCTAGCTCTGGATGATGTCCATGGTCATAATGATGACATCATGGGATCTCAAGCATCAATGTCTAGGTGGAAGAGGAAGAGCCCCCTGGGTCTAGGTCTATTGGAGTTTCTCCAAGGGAAACATTCTTCTTTCTTCATGGTTTAAGTATTTGATGCCTTCTTTCCCCTACCTGAGGTTACAACATCCATCTATGGGCTTTCATCCCCATGGAGGTCTGAGCTAATCATCCCCCCACATGGACCTATCCAATGACAAAGTCCCGCAGTAGCAACAAGCACGCCTTCCATGGGTTCATAAGTCACATGGATCATAGCATGTAAATCACATATAATAATCAGATTACCGAAACATATGCATCAAACCCCCCTTTACCTAGACATATGCTCAAAAATTTTATGCATTTTAACAAGTCAAGTTTGGAGAAGGTCTCAGAATGCCTTATTGGGCTAATCATCCTTAAGTTTGGGGTGTTTCCATGGTGAGAACCAATCTAGGTCATGTAAGTGTGTGTGAGGTGGCGTGGGGTAAGTGTTTGGGCATGGGGTGTAGTGATAACATGAAAATGTAGATCTTACATGTGGGTGTCTTTGTAGAGCGCAGGCTACACCATTTCATAGATGACATTCTTTCCTAGCCCATTCAATTCCTTTTATTATTAGTTTTATTGACTTTTATCTTTTTCTTTTATGCTTCAAGGGAAGAGCTAAGGGACATTGTCCTAGCTTGGTGACTAGAGGTGACAATGTTACTCACAAGCATTTCATAGAGATGAGAAGGTTGGCTTGTGATAAGACCCCCTTTCCCTTGGATATGCCACCAAGATCCACTACCCTAGTTTGGTGACCAAATATATGGTAATGTCATAATGCTACATTCCCATGGTCATAATAGGTCGGCTCCTGATGAGACCTCCCATCCACAAACTAATACCTTGAGTGTTTATTTATCTTACGAGTTCCCTTTTCTTACTGAGAATCCTTTTGATTATTTCTCAGGAATCCCTGGGTGAATCATATTAAAGGTTTCATTTTGGATTTTAACTCTTTCCAACTACTTTTACCCTCTGGTCCTTTATCCCCTTCTTCCCACAGAGAAAGGTACAACCATTTCTAGTGTGGAAAATCTCAATGCCTGAACAAAGGTAGGTGAAATGAGAGGAATAAAGAAGGAAAGTGGTAAGTATGGAGGGAATGGACGATGACCTTCTCATACACCCACCTAGTGGAAACCCATCCTAAAGGGAGACTAATTTACTAGGACATCATGTCACCCTCCCAGGTTTGAACAAGTTAAAGAGAATAATTTCCAATCAAATGTTATGAAATGAAGTGGCGCAGGTCACCCTCAGAGGCAACCCGCTTCTACCAGGACCTTCTTATTCCTACCCCGAAGAGTTGTAATACCCTTCAAATCCCATATCGGGACTTCTTGTCACCCATAGGACACTCTTTTGATCTCCAGGTAGTCACTTCAGGAAATCGGGCTTCACGATATCGCGAACCCTGTGCGCCCATTCTCGTGCAATTCAAAACCTCGATCCCCGATGGTCAAAGGGTCAACGTTTCACCTCCGTCGGGGATTTCCCTATCGGGATATCACTACTCGAGATGTCAACGCTCTGTATTTTCAAACCCCAAGTACTGAGGTACCGATTCTCCGCTACAGCGCCACCTGTATTCCACTAGTCCCCGGGGCCCCTTGCTGCCACGTCACCTTGGGATTTCGCGGATCGTGAATCCACGGTGCAAGTTTTCATTGTTGTCGAAAACCTCAAACGTCGAAACCCTGACCTCACGGGATCTTACGCCACCTGTCTACCAATCGATCGACGGCTCTGATTTAATCGAGAAATCGTGACTCGTGATTTCTACGTGCATGCAAATCTTGCTCTCGCAGACCTCGATATGTCGATATGCGATGGCAATGGATTCTTCCTGCGCTTGAGGGTTTAATCCCTCGCTACTTCTAATAGATTTGAAGGTCTGCGGGACTTCGTGATTCTCCACAGCGATCCCAAGCCGTCGATTCTTCTCCTAGGAGATTTTCTCTGCTCTAAAGCTCCTTCCTGTTGGGAGCTTCTCCTGGGTCTGTTCCACGGCAGAACTATCCCTACTGAGCTTAATTCCTCTGACTCCTTTAGATACCTTTCGCACGCTCTATGTGCTCAACCTTCAATAGTTCTCTAAGTGTCAAATTTCTTTCAGATCTTGTGCACTCACAGCCATAGAAATCTCTGTCTCCCTATGCTCAGGCTTGCTACTGAGAGTTCAAACCCACCTGCACTTATCTTGCACACTCTACTAACCCAATTCAACTTCTGGGCAGATGAGAATGAGAGTTTACTGTCTAGCCTCCTCAACGCACTCTATGCGGAGGAATTCAACTGCACTCTATGCAGGAATATCTTGGCTCAGACAGAGAAACAATTGAAACTCATCCTCCTCTCTTTCAGACTTCAACAAATCTCTGGAAACACATGCACAACACACCCAAAGGAAATGCATACAAAGGAAATAGAACATTCAGGAACACATAAGCAGCATCATACAGAGAAACAACACAATCCATGAAAGTGAATCAAAGACTTCCTTCTATTAATTCAATCTGTACATGGGTGTTCTTCCCAAGCTCTCTGCTCTTCTCTTTTCTTGCTCCTGCTCTCAATAATTCTGAATGAATACAATAATGCAAAGGAGGGTGTCTATATTCCGTTTCCCTCTCAAAAACTACAACTATCAAATCTACAGTTAATTCCTATCTAACAACATTAAAACTATTAAATGCCTTCCTATCTGCTAAGGACATGAGCTTATTTTCTCAAGGTCCATTTACAATGTACAGGTGTGCTTCATTAAATTCACATATAAGTGTTTGCCGCACAATATCAAGGTGGTTCAAAATTTTGTGCTGGCGCTGTCCAACTGTCTTCTTTGCTCCACGCGCTAGCTCGCTTGATGAGATGTGGATGCTCCTACATCATACTCGTCGGCTCGAAAGATTTCATGGGCTCCTGTCCATGAGCTCCTGCATGGTGTGTCCATGCTTCTATATTACTGCCTCAGTCTCCCAAATGGCATTCTTCATTGGGTGGTTCTTCCATTTTACCAGGTACTCAAAATATTGCTTTCGCCTGGTTTTCCTTCCCGTTCGATTGCCCAGTAGGTACTCCATCTATGGCTTTTCAGCTATCGACATCTGTTTCTGCCACTGGATCACTGGTTCATTAGTCCCAGTGTCTGTTTCTCCAGCCCTGTATGGGTATAAATCCAAAACATTGAAAATCGGAGATATCCCAATGCCCTCTGGCAACTCAATTTCATATGCGTTCTCCCCAAATTTCTTCAGGACTCTGCACGGCCCGATCTTCTTTATCTTGAGTTTATTATATGTTCCCCTTGGGAACCTTTCCTTCGTTAAGTGCGCTAGAACCATGTCCCCAACTTCAAACTGAAGTTGCCTCTTCCGCTGATCGACTCTGTGCTTATACTCCTGGTTGGACTTCTGTAGCTATTGCTTCACCTACGTGTGAAGTTCTTGCATCGCCTCAGCGAACTCTTCAGCTCTCGCGAAACTCCTCTCGGTTGTGTCCCATACAAAATCTGGAATGGACTCTTACCTGTACTTCGATTCACCGAATCGTTGTACGCAAATTCTGCCTGTGGTAGGATCTGGTCCCAACTGCTGTGATGCTCCGTCACCAGGCTCCTCAATAGATCCCCCAGACTTCTGTTGACCACCTTGGTCTATCCATCCATCTGCAAATGATATGTTGAACTAAAAGCCAAATTATTTCCTAGCTTCTTCCATAGCATCCTCCAAAAATGACCTATGAACTTTGTATCCCGATCTGAGACTATGCTTCTCAGCAATCCATGCAATCTAACGATTTCTTTAAAGAACAAATTTGCGATGTGGGTCACATCGCTGGTCTTCTGACACGGTATGAAATGTGCCATTTTAGAAAACCTGTCCACCACCACAAAGATGGAATCAAATCCCCTTTGCGTCCTCGACAATCCCAGAACAAAATTCATACTAATGGCTTCCCATGGCCTCCCGGGTATAGGCAATGGCTGATAGAACCCTATGTTTTTCTTTCGGCCCTTTGCATGTTGACAAATCTTGCACCTGTCAACAAACCTTTTTACATCTGCATGCATTCTCGGCCAGAAATGTGATTCGCTCAGCTTTGCGAATGTTTTATCATGTCCAAAATGACCTGCCAATCCGCCACTATCTTTTTCTTTCATCAAATTCTCCCTCATAGAGCAATCTGGAATGCATAGCTGATTGCCTTTGAAGAGAAATCCATTCTGAATCATGAAATCTATCCATGGAGTCCTATCTCTGAGAACTGGGTTCTCAGCTGCATCGTATGCTTCTCCGAAGTGTGCATCACCTACATACATATCCTTCAGATTTTCAAAGCCCAACATCTTGACTCTGAATTCCTGCAGCAACAAACATTTCCTGCTCAAAGCATCTGGCACTTTGTTAGCAGTCCCCGAAATGTGCTTTATCACAAATGTAAAATTTTGCATGTACTCTACCCATTTTGCATGCTTTTGATTCAGTTTCTCCTGCTGACTCACAAACTGTAATGCATGATTATTGCTGTACAAAATGAACTCCTTGGGTATCAAGTAATGCCTCCACTTCTTTAATGCCTGTATAATGGCATAAAACTCTTTATCATAGGTGGGGTATTTCAGCTTGGCATCATCCAGTTTCTCGCTGAAATATGCCATTGGTCTGTCATCTTGACTCAAGACCCCTCCAACAGCATACCCGTTGGTGCGGATAGTCGCGACCCCCATGGTCCGACCCGCTCTGATACCACTCTTGCACAAGTCACCCTCAGAGGCAACCCACTTCTACCAGGACCTTCTTATTCCTGCGCCGAAGAGTTGTAATACCCTTCAAATCCCGTATCGGGACTTCTTGTCACCCACAGGACACTCTTTTGATCTCTCGGTAGTCACTTCTGGAAATCGGGCTTCGCGATATCGCGAACCCTGTGCGCCCATTCTCGTGCAATTCAAAACTCCGATCCCTGATGGTCAAAGGGTCAACGTTTCACCTCCGTCGGGGATTTCCTTATCGGGATATCTCTACTCGAGATGTCAACGCTCTGTATTTTCAAACCCTGAGTATCGAGGTACCGATTTTCCGCTACAGTGCCACCTATATTCCACTAGTCCCCGGGGCCCCTCGCTGCCACGTCACCTCAGGATTTCATGGATCGTGAATCCATGGTGCAAGTTTTCCTTGTTGTCAAAAACCTCGAACGCTGAAACCCCAACCTCACGGGATCTTACACCACCTGTCTACCAATCAATTGACGGCTCCGATTTAATCGGGAAATTGCGACTTGCGATTTCGACGTGCATGCAAATCTTTCTCTCGTAGACCCCGATATGCCGATATGCGATGGCAATGGATTCTTCCTGCGCTTGAGGGTTAAATCCCTCGCTACTTCTAACAGATCTGACGGTCTGCGGGACTTCG
>JASDQU011314716.1:3400-13940 GCA_032191745.1 Picea mariana | reverse complement strand
GGGGGAATGTTCCCTCCTGGGTATAGGGTGTCAAATTTTGAAGGATATAAATGAGGCTATGATTGGTTGAGGATGCAAAACTGCTAAGGCAAATGGTTTATAACGTAAAGCGATAATCGAATATAGGCTCAATACTGCAAGCAAGGGAATGAGATGCAATCACAACTTAACGCCAAAAAATGTCCCTTTTCATGATCTTTAGTCTACTTGATGTGAAAAAGGGATAAACTTGTACCAAATAAATGTCCTTTCAAATCCAATTTACGAGTGTGAAAGAGACAAGTTCACTCGACAATATTTTCGCTTTTTGAAGACGAGTTGGAAAAGAGATTAAATTAAACTCGGTTGGGAGTCCTCTAGGTATAAGACAACATGTTTATGAGTGAAAGATGAGGCTCAACATAAAGTCATGTATTAGCTATAAGGGATTCCTGGTGCTATGGAAAAAATCTCTGCATGGGCACCAAATGAAGCAGAGTATCTAACTAGGGCACCCATGTTTGGTAAGTCTCTACCACTTGATAACAACACACCTTATAAAAGATGGAAGGTTTTGTGTCACAACAAATGGGTTCGTACCTAAGGCATATGAGTGAAAGTTATAAGACAATGAAAAAGTGCATGGTGGAATGGATACCTATCCTATATGCTGGGTAGTGAAAAATACCTGCCTGTGGTTACAAACGGTCAACATAATGTTGAAATCCACAAGAATCCCTGGTGAAAACTACAAAAACCAATTCAATCCACTGTTGTATTAGCCCATTAGGTGAAAAAATGACTCGAAACTATAGAAAGTGGGTAAAAATTGTTATAAATAGTAACAAAACCAAAAATTACTATGTCATTTTGACTTTTTACCCAAATAATGAAGATTGGACCAAAATACCTCTGATCTTCAACTGGTGATTGTGGGAGMGTCGGGTGACAAAATCAAAAACCTTCTGGACCAGGTAACTTCTCTTCCCCTCTGCTTCCTTTCTAATGGATTAGATTTTTAAATTAGGTTTCAAAATATGAGTAAATTAGGGCACAAATCGAGTAATTYGGTGTACACGAGCTACAATTCATCGAGTYGCTTATACATGAGSTTATATGCGACTATGTGAAATACATGACGTGTGTACTCAGCCCTATACATGACTGTGAATGCAACAAMTCACGTACAAGTTCGTAAAAAATGTTTTCTATGGTTGCTAACTCAAAAATTTACTTTTATCTAGGAGGATGGTGCTAGAATGGAGGGAAATGGAGCACGAAGAGGTATATGTTGTTGTGGAAAGAGATCCGGGGGCCCAAATGGCCCTGAAAAGAAGTGGCTTGTATAATTTTTGGGCACTCAAAGGGATGAGGGCCCATGTGAGGTTGCTTGATATGCTTGTGGATTACTGGGATCCTGACAATGAGAGCTTCAACCTCCATGGGCAACCATTGAGGATTAAAGTCGAGGATATATAGTTTTTGACTAGGTTATCGCACCGAGGTGAGGTGGTGAGCCTCAAAGACCGGGGAGCTGGGAGCGATATGAATATAGAGGAGTACATAGATGTTTTGAACGCTGCATTATGCTCATAGTTTTTCCTGCGCATACAACATACTTGACCGGCCTGACTTTATCAACTAGAAGAGAAAAAAATTATAGGAAGGTATGCAAATAAGAGAGAGACTCGACAAAGGTGCAAACCTAGGTCTGAACAATAACTACATATGACCCATGGAAACTTTATGTGATAACATTGGCTCCACAAAGGGATGACATGCTCCTTGTGAGCTGCCAAGAACAATCAACTTCAGTGTCTTATCCTAGGGCTATGGGGTTACTTATTCAAATAATAAAAGAAAACTAAAACTGACAAGCTTGCACACGGGCTTATTTATATACAAGACCCTACTCTAACTGGATTTTACAATAGGCTAGGTGAAAACAAACTTCCACAAGAGCCACCCAAACTGTTTGGTAACATAATTCTTCTTTTCACTGCAAATGATCCATAAAAGGTAAGGGAAGTATGACAGCAGAATGAAAACATTTTTTGGAACACTGACAATACCTCCAAGTGATGATAAGAAGAATAGTTTTGCAGGCTCCAATGCTTTTGGAAAGCTCAACTCCATATATAATCCCATATGGTCATAAAACTTATAATAAGGCATGCTAAACTAGCAAAATGTTACCTCCTTTATTTCCTCACTGCTCACCTGTTGTTTGGTGTTCTCAGAGTGTACAGGTGGATAAAGGATTGATGCAGGTTGGCTAATCCCAGGTGATATTTTCTCATTTACAAGTGTTGGACAAGAGATAAGTTGCACATTTAGCTCTTCCTTTTCTCCTTCATGGCCCTCCTAAGGATCATATTCATAATCATCATATATAGGAACCATGCTACGAGGTTCCAAAGAAGCCATGAAGAAGCTCTGCTCTTTATCATCTTCACTGGGATATTCATAAAAAATTGGTTGTTTTTGGTCAGTATTCGAAACAACTTCTTCATCATAATCAGGGTTGCCAAAAACATATGTTTTAAGGACAGAAATATCCTCTGCATTTTCTTCATAAGAGCAACAAACAAAATCTGCCTTCAATTTTGAAAAGCTAGGAAAAAACAAAGAGGAATATTCCCTAGTTTCTTTAACTAGCTTATCATTTATCTCAGCTTCACATTCAAGAGAAATATATATTGATGTATACACTTTCTCTTTGACATCAGAATATTCAAAAGAGACATGTTGATTTTTATGAACATTTAAAACAACATATACATATGATATGATGCCAGATGTTTCTATGTTATTTCTATCATAATGAATATCATTCCACACATCTTGATCTTCATGGAAAATGCTTTCTTCCATAATAAATGCTTCATCACAAATTTGGTTTTCGTGACTAGCAGAATCTTAATGAAGCAAAGAAAACTCATCACAACAGTTTTCATAAAGATACTCAGCTGAAAAATACTCTTTACAAAACGAATTGAAAGCTGCATGAAAACCTGTCAAAGAGATGATGCTTGCAATGAGAAGAGATCGACACCAATCACGAGCAATCCCTTCTAATGAATACCTAAAAATCTTAATCTGAACATCTTCATGCATGATATGAAGTTGATGAATAAAATCATGAAAATCCAACAAATGTTGAGTTGGTTCCTCCCACTCTTCTCCTCGAAATTTAGGAAAGCCACTTTCCCATTCATCTCTACTAGGCACTGGATTAGGGAAACTAACTATCTTTGAAAAATCAGAGAAATCATACCTCTGAGATAAATATTGTCCATTTCAAACCATTGGAGTCGCCAATAGGTTTCCGAACAATTGAGTCGCCATGGTGAAAGATCAGTAATCAGAACAATGTGTCCAACTTCAGTTCACCATCTAAAAAGGGATCTCTTCGTTGTCGTTCTCCTAGAGAAGATATATTCACTTTCTTCCTCGACACTGGCGCCATTAATGTTAGCACCGAGAATCACCCTCAGAATGCTAGAGGATAAGCCCAGTGCCCATCAAAAGTAAAATGTATTAAAATGGTTTGAGGAGGTGGATCAACAAGACTTTACAAAAGGAAAAGATAACATAGGTTACTACAAATCAGTCCTAGACTGTTGGGAAATGGAGTCATAAGTATTCTACTCAATTAAGGCATTAAAACTGCCTATCAGAAAAAAGATTTATGTGGTGATGAGGAGAAGGAAGACATGATGGGTATGAGTGATAAGCAATGAAAGATGGGAAAGATGACAACATATCTTCTATTGCCTCAGGAATCCATAGGTCATAGATGTTACATTCGGACAAGAAGAATAACATAAAATGTTTGAGTGAAAAACGATGAAACATGGGAAAGATGACAACAATTCCTCTACTGCCTCAGGAATCCATAAATCAAAGATGCTACATCCAGACAAGAATAACAGAACAACATGTAAACTAAGAAGACAATTTGATAAAACAACTCAAAGGAATATTCAATAACATAATATTTACAATCCATGCCCCTCAGGATTACAAACTGAAAAAATACAGTGCCTTGCTCCTAAATCTCTCTCGGCTCTCTGGCCTCTAACCCCCCCTCACTTTACATATCATTCATCTGATGTATTTATAGTCAAAACAATAGGTATGTTTTGCTGGTTGGGCACCTCTTTTCTAGTGTCGTATGTCTTCTCTTGTCTGTCCTGTTCCTTCTGTCAGAAGGAAACTCTGGTCAGCATGGGCATGTAGGAGAAGCTGCCCTTTGTGGTACCTCGTGTTGACAATATTTTATCTCCATGGACATACCCTCCATTCTTTCTAATTACTGATTGAGTCAAGGTTTCAACCACCAGTCCTTTCTTTTATTAACTGAATCCTTAAGATTGGGAAGAGGTTTAACGCCTAGGGGGATACCACGTGTTGCTCTCAGATTTGACGTTATATAAGCACGTGATTGCGGGGCTGTCAAAGGCAGTTTGGATCCACACCAATTTTGAGCCCGCAATTAACCACCTTCCGCCACATAGCCCTTTCTCCATACCACAGTTTCAATTGCGGGAGTGCTCAAGAATTTTATCGTTCGAGCATGTTCCGTCCCCACAATGAAGCGTGGCCATCAATCTAGTTGCAATATGTGATCTGGGCAGCCCTACTTTTGCTTCCATGCACCACTCTTGGATGGACCCTGTCTCCTGCTGCAAAGATCAATGGTTCACAATTACTTCAGGATTTTTGGCTTTGGGAATTTTCAATGCATGACTCTTACAATCCTCCGGATCATTGTATCTCCGAAGTGAGAGATATGCCTCCACATGTCCTCCTGTTTTGAATGGTCGATATTCACTTCGGGAGTTCTGGCTTCGGATAAGAATCCATAGATGCCTCCACGTGTCCTCCTCATGTTTTGAATCCATAGATCATAGATGCTACATCCAGACAAGAAGAAAACACAAAGTGTCTAAGAGATAAACATTGAAAGATGGGCAAGATGACAACAGATCCTCTACCGCTTTAGGAATCCATAGATCATAGATGTTACATCCAGACGAGAAGAAAAACAGAAAATGCCTGAGTGAAAAATGATGAAACATGGGCAAGATGACAACAAATCCTCTACTACCTCAAGAATCCATAAATCAAAGATGCTACATCCAGACAAGAATAATATAACAACATGTAAACTAAGAAGACAGTCTGATAAAACAACTCAAATGAATATTCAATAACATAATATTTACAATCCATGCCCCTTAGGCTTACAAACTGAAAAAATAGAGTGCTCTAATCCTAAATCTCTCTTGGCTCTCTGGCCTCTGAACCCCCCCACTTTACATATCATTCATCTAATGTATTTATAGTCAAAACAATATACATGTCTTGTTGCTTGGGCACCTCTTTTCTAGTGTTGTATGTCTTCTCTTGTCTGTCATGTTCCTTCTGTCAGAAGGAAACTCTGGTCAACATTGGCATGCAGGAGAAATTTCCCTCTGTGGTACCTCGTGCTGAGAGTATTCTGTCTCCATGACCAGACCCTCCATGCTTTCTAATTACTGAGTGAGTCTAGGTTTCAACCACCAATCCTTTCTTTTATTAACTGAATCCTTGGGATCAGGAAAAGGTTTAACGCCTAGGGGGCTACCACATGTTTCTCTTGTATTTGACGTTATATAAGAACATGATTGTGGGGCCATCAAAGGAGGTTTGGATCCACACCTCTTTTGAGCTAACAATTTACCACCTTCTGCCACGTAGCCATTCACCATAACACGGTTTCAATTGCAGGACCGTTCGAGATTTTTATCATTCGAGCATGTTTCGTCCCCGCAATGAAGCATGGTCAACGATCTGGGTAGCCCTGCTTTTGCTACCACACATGGCTCTTGGATGGACCCTGTCTCCTGCTGCAAAGATCAACAGTTCACAATTACTTCGGGAGTTTGGGCTTCAGGATTTTTCAATGCACGACTCTTACGATCCTCCAGAGTGTCGTATCTCTGAAGTGAGATCTCTTCCTCCACATGTCCTCTTGTTTTGGATGGTCGAGATTCACTTTGGGAGTTCAGGCTTTGGGACTTTTCAATGCATAGCTCTTACAATACTCCAGAGTGTCGTATCTCTGAAGTGATATATATGCCTCTGTGTGTCCTCCTGTTTTGGATGGCCAATATTCACTTCGGGAGTTCGGGCTTCGAGACATTTCTTCTACTTGCTCGCGCAATCCTTTGAAGTGTTGAATTTACGAAGTGTGAGATATGCTGACGCGTGTTCTCAACCTTCAATGGATCAGATTTACTTTGGGACTTCGAGACGCTTGGATGGAAATCTCCCAAAGTAACTTTCTCCTGATTGACGTGGCATCCTCTCGTTAACTTCAGGACTTCAGGCATTTAGATGATACTACTGCAAAGATCAACGACTCTTGTTGATTTGATATCAATAGTCCACAATTACTTTGGGAGTTCGACCTTCAGGAGTCCTTTACACACTCAACTTCTGCTTACTTTATCTCGGAGTACGAGATCTCCTGACGCATGTACCTTTCTTGAAGATCAACGATCCTGAGCGATTGCAGGCTCACAACTTGCACAAACTTTAATTTCCTTTCTGATCTCTGCAATGCAAATATTCTCATTTGTAATGGGATCGATATGCACCGTTGATATGTTGATCTAGCAAGATCAACGATCCTTAGAGATTGTGGGCTCACAACTTGTAGAAACTTTAATTTGCATCCTGATCCCCGCAATTCCTACCCACTGTCGATTTCTCTCCGATGAGATCTGACGATCGTGACTTAATATTGCTGATCTAACGACCGATCTTTCTCTCGCTCATATCTTATGGCTGAAAATTGAACCCGTTCACTTGCCAATATTTTGAACCCAAAAAGGACTTCTTTGAATGTTGCATTCTACTCATAGTTTTACCTGTGCATACAACATACTTGACCGACTTGACTTTATCAACCGGAAGAGAAATTTTTTATAGGAAGGCATGCGAAAAAGAGAGAGACTCGACAGAGGTGCAGACCTAGGTCTCAAAAATAACTGCACATGACCCATGACAACTTTATGTGATAACATTGGCTCCACAAGGGATGGCATGCTCCTTGTGAGATGATAAGAACAATGTACTTCAGTGTCTTATCTTAGGGCTATGGGGTCACTTATTCAAATACTAAAAGAAAACTAAAACTGACAAGCTTGCACACAGGCTTATTTATATACAAGACCCTACTCTAATGGATTTTATAATAGGCTAGGTGAAAACAAACTTCCACTGGAGCCACCCAAACTATTTGGTAACATAATTCTTCTTTTCATTGCAAATGATCCATAAAATTTAAGGGAAGTATGACATCAGAATGAAAACATGTTTTGGAACACTGACAATACCTCCAAGTGATGATAAGAAGAATATTTTTGTAGGCTCCAATGATTTTTGAAAGCTCAACTCCATATATAACCCCACAGGGTCATAAAACTTATAATAAGGCATGATAAACTTGGAAAAAGTTACCTCCTTTATTTCCTCACTACTCACCTGTTGTTTGGTGTTCTCAGAGTGTACAGGTGGATAAAGGATTGATGCAGGTTGGCTACTCCCATGTGATATTTTCTCATTTACAAGTGCTAGACAGGAGATAAGATGAAAATTTAGCTGTTCCTTTTCTCCTTCATGGCCCTCCCAAGGATCATATTCATAATTATCATACACAGGAACCATGCTATGAGGTTCCAAAGAAGCCATGAAGAAGCTCTGCTCTTTATCATTTTCACTGGGATATTCATCAAAAATTGGTTGTTTTTGGTCAGTATTTGAAACAACTTCTTCATCATAATCAGGGTTGCCAAAAACATATGTTTCAAGGAAAGAAATATCCTCTTCATTTTCTTCATAAGAGAAACAAACAAAATATGCCTTCAATTCTGAAAACCTAGGAAAAAACAAAGAGGAATCTTACCTAGTTTCCTTAACTAGCTTATCATTTATCTCAGCTTCACATTCAGGAGAAATATCTACTGATGTATACACTTTCTCTTTGACATCAAAATATTCAAAAGTGACATGTTGATCTTTATGAACATTTAAAAAAACAGATACATCTGATATGATGTGAGATGCTTCTATGTTATTTCTATCATAATGAATATCATTCAACACATATTGATCTTCATAGAAAATGCTTTCTTCCACAATAAATGCTTCATCGCAAGTCTGGTTTTCGTGACTAGAAGAATATTTATGGAAAAGAAAACTCATCACAACAGTTTTCATAAAGATACTCAGCTAAAAAATACTCTTTACAAAAAGAATTGAAAGATGCATGAAAACCTTTCAAAGAGATGATGCTTGTAATGGGAAGAGATCGACACCAATCACGAGCAATCCCTTCTAATCAATACTTGAAAATCTTAATCTGAACATCTTCATGCACGATATGAAGTTGATGAATAAAACCAGGAAAATCTAGTAAATGTTGAGTTGGTTCCTCTCACTCTTCTCCTCGAAATTTAGGAAGGCCACTTTCCCATTCATCTCTACTAGGCACTGGATTAGGGAAACCAACTATCTTTGAAAAATCACAGAAAGCATACCTCTGAGATAAAATCTTGTCCATTTCAAACCAGTGGAGTCACCAATAGATTTCCGAACAATGGAGTCGCCATGGTGAAAGATGAGCAGTCAGAACAATGTGTCCAGAATTAGTGCACCATCTAAAATTGGATCTCTTCGTTGTTGTTCTCCCAGGGAAGATATCTTCACTTTCCTTCTCGACAACGATACCATTAATGTTAGCACTGAGAATCACCCTCAGATTGCTAGAGGATAAGTCCAATACCCATCAAAAGTAAAATGTATTAAAATGGTTTGAGGAGGTGGATCAACAAGACTTTAAGAAAGGAAAAGATAACAGAGGTTACTGTAGATAAACCCTAGACCGTTGGGAAATGGAGTCATAAGTATTCTGCTCAATGAAAGCATTAAAACTGAAGGAAGACATAATGGTTCTGAGTGATAAACAATAAAATATGGGCAAGATGACAGAATATCCTCTACCGCCTCAGGAATCCATAGATCATAGATGTTACATCTAGACGAGAAGAAAAACAAAAAATGTTTGAGTGAAAAATGATGAAACATGGGCAAGATGACAACAAATCCTCTACTACCTCAGGAATCCATGAATCAAAGATGCTACATCAAGACAAGAATAACAAAAAAAAATGTAAACTAAGAAGACAGTATGATAAAAAAACTCAAAGGAATCTTCAATAACATAATATTTACAATCCATGCTCCTCATGATTACAAACTGAAAAAATACAGTGCCCTGCTCCTAACTCTCTCGGCTCTTTGGCTTCTGAACCCCCCCCCCACTTTACATATAATTCATCTGATGTATTTATAGTCAAAACAATAGACATGTCTTTCTTCTTGGCCGCCTCTTTTCTAGTGTCATATGTCTTCTCTTGTCTATCTTGTTCCTTCTGTCAGAAGGAAACTCTGGTCAACATGGGCGTGTAGGAGAAACTACCCTCTGTGGTACCTCATGCTAACAGTTTTCTGTCTCCATGACCATACCCTCCATGCTTTCTAATTATTGAGTGAGTCGAGGTTTCAACCACTAGTCCTTTCTTTTATTAAATGAATCCTCAGGATCGAGAAGAGGTTTAACGCCTAGGGGACTACCACATGCTACTCTCAGATTTGACGTTATATAATCACGTGATTACGTGACTGTCAAAGGMGTTTTGGATCCACATTGCTTTTGAGCCCGCAATTTACCACCTTTTTCCACGTAGCCCTTTATCCATACCACARTTTCAATTGCGGAACCGCTCAAGAATTTTATCGTTTGAGCATGTCATTCCCCACAATGAAGAGTGGTCATCGACTTGGTTTCAATATGTGATCTGGGCAGCCCTGTATTTGCTGCCACATGCCACTCTTGGATGGACCCTGTCTCCTACTGCAAAGATCAACCATTTACAATTACTTCGGGAGTTTGAGCTTCAAGAATTTTCAATGCACGACTCTTACAATCCTATGGAGCGTCGTATCTCCGAAGTGAGATATATGACTCCACGTGTCCTCCTATTTTGGAGGGAGAGATTCACTTCGGCAGTTCGGGCTTCAGTAATTTTCAATGCACAACTCTTACAATCCTCTGGAGTGTCGTATCCATTGGTTTGACTGTGGAGAGCCAAAAAAACACTGTTTAGGGCCCCAAAAGGACCCTGGAAGTACAAAAAGATGTGCTGAAATTAAAAAATACAAATTAAGCCAATTGGATTAGGTGGGAGGCCATCAATATCCACCTGGAAGATGTGTAGGGATTTAGATAGCTCTAGAAGTGTAGAACCCACAATTACAAAGACGTACAGAACGTCATGTTGCACTAAAAACTAAAAACATGAGCCAGTTGGAACAGGTGGGTGGCCACCAATATCCACTTGGATCAATCCTCGCCCCTTACGAAGCGATGTCCTCCATTGCGTTGAGTGTCTAGGGAAGAGGGGAAAGCATTTTCTAAATCTAATGCTTGGTGAGTTGTGTGCCTTGT
>JASDQU011314715.1:3861-22925 GCA_032191745.1 Picea mariana | reverse complement strand
AGTTTGTAAATATTCTTACAAAATATTTCACTTGTTTGTTTTGTTGAATTTGTTTTCCTTACTCCAATAAAGTGTGCATACTTGGTTTTTGTCTACTACTACTAATATTTTATCTTTTCCGTCGGATATGGGTAATCCTTCAATGAAATCCATTGAAACTTCATCCCATTTTTTTTATTGAGAATGTGTAACGGGTGGAGTAACCCAGGGGTCGACACATTTTCATTCTTATTCCTTTGACATAGATCACATTCTGCTACATATTTTCGAATATATGCACTCATCCCTTTCCAAAAAAATGATCTATGTGCATTATAGTATGTTTTAAAAAATCTTACATGACCTGCAGCTGGGCAATCATGAGATTCTTGAAGAACCATGGCTTTAAATCTTGAGTTGGTATTTAAGTAGATTATCCCTTTATACCATAAGATGTTGTTCTCCCATTCAAACTTAGGGTATTGATTTAAATTGTCGATTATAGAGCAAGTCTCCGGGTTTTTTGCATACTCGGTTCGAATTTCATCCAACCATTCTGGAATGGATATTGATATTGCAAAAACTTGTGTTTCTTCATCTTTTAGTGATAGGGCATCAACCGCAATGTTGTCTTTTCCTCTTTTATCTAGAATTTCCATATCAAATGTGGCAATTTTCTCTATCCACTTTTGTTGTTCAGTTGACAATGGTTTTTGTTGTAACAAGTACTGGAGATTGTTATGATCTGTGTGTATCAAGAACTTACTTCCTAATAGATATTGGCGCCATTTTGCTAATGCATGCATGATGGCAGGCATTTCCTTGTTGTAAGTGGATTGTAAGCATTCTGTTTTATTTAATTTTCTGCTCTCAAAAGCTATTGGGTGCCCATCTTGCATCAATATTGCTCCAATTCTGAAACCTGGCATATCACACTCGATGATGAAAGGTTTGGAAAAGTCAAGTGTTGCTAATATCGGGGTTGTAGACATGATGTTTTTTAAGTTTTCAAAACATTTTTATGCTTCCAAATTCCATTAGAAGGAATTTTTCTTAAGGAGATTTGTTGGGGGGTGATTAAATGAGCATAATTCTTGACGAATCTTCGATAGTATCCTACAAATCCTAGAAATCCTAGAAATCCTCGTAACTTGGATATGATTTTAGGTTTAGGCCATTCTGTGATTGCCTTGATTTTATTGGGGTCTACCTTGACTCCTTTTTTGGATATGATGTGACCAAGGTACTATACTTCCTCCTTGCCAAATGTACATTTTGGCATATAATTGATTTTCCTCCAGAAGAGATAACACTTGTCCCGAATGCTTCATATGCTCCTCCCATGTTTTATTGTACACTAAGAAAACTAAGACATCATTGAAGAAAACTAAGACATATTTTCATAAGTATGGGTGAAATAATTCATTCATTGCTGTTTGGAAGGTGGTGAGGGCATCAGTTAGCCCAAAATGCATCACCTTGAATTCGTAGTGTCCTTCGTCTGTCTGGAAGGAAGTGTTGGCTACATCTTCTAGTCTGACTCTAATCTGATAGTACCCGGATCTTAAATCAAGTTTTGAAAAATATCTTGCTCCATGAAGTTTATCCAACATTTCGTCAATAAATGGGATGGGAAATTTGTTTTTAATTGTTATTTTGTTTAGCCCTCGATAATCTATGCATAATTTGAAAGATCCATCTTTCTTTCGAACTAACACTACTGGAGGTCCATATGGACTTCTGATTTTCGTGATGACACCACATTTTAATAGGTCTTGGAATAATATGTCTATCTATGTTTTGTGGTGATGAGGGTATTTGTATGGTCTAACCTTGACTGGGCTTGATCATGGTTTAACTTCAATTATATGTTCTTGAAGGTCTTGAAATAACTTCTTGTGTTTTTTAATTATATCTTGGACGTCTGATGTTCAGGAGTCATCCTGTTCTGATTCTTGTATTTCTATGTTGTGGCATTGGATGAAGTATGCGGTTACTCCTTTTCTGATCATTTTTTCCATTTGTTGTGATGACACAACCTGTGTTTGTGGAGGTTGAAAACCATATAATTTATAACTTTTCCCTTGCCACTTGAATTGGATGAAATGTTCTTGGTGATTGACTGAGTATGTGCTCAAGGTTTGTAACCATTGGACTCCTAAAACCACATATACTCCTCCCAGAGGGACGGTGTAGAGTTTTGATTCCAAATTGAAATCTTGGATTTGGAGTTTCACCTTATGACATTTTCCGACATTTCCAATTTGTTTGCCATCTACAACCATTACTTTAATGTCTGGGACTGGATAAACAAATAATTTGAGTTTCCTTGCAATCTTGATATCGAGGAAATTGTGGGTACTTCTAGTGTCGATTAGTACAGTGACATTGTCATTTTTTATATGTCCTTTTAATTTAAGAATTTGTGGTTGGGTAATGCATGTGATGGTTGTGAGCAATATTATTGGTGTGTTGTCTTCTATGAGCTCTGAAGTGTCATTTTGGAAATTTGCCATTTCTTCATTTATTGATTCTGCTGAGTCTGATTCGTCGTCTTTTTATGATTCACAAGTGTACAATTTTTTTGAGTTATCTTCGATCTAGCACCTATGTCTTGGGTCCCATTTCTCTTCACATCGTTTACATTTTCCTTATTTTATCCTTTGGGACTCTAAACTTCTTCTTCTATATTCACGTAGATTGGGTGGTATGTATTTGTCATTTCCTATGGTCTGAGGTACACTCCTTCTTGAGTAAACTTTGTTGAATCTTGACTGGCCTTTTAGTTTTTCTTCTGCGGCTTTTGCCTTGTGTATTGTTATTTCCACCGTAGTAACCTCATGTAATCTTAAATCGTCTTGGATATGTGGTTTGAGACCACCTATGTAACACTGGAGTAATTGATCATCAGATAGTCCAAATACTCGAGTGGCGAGAGCTTCCCATTGATGTGTATATTCATCTATGCTGCCTTTTTGTTGAAATCTGGTGAGTTTTGAAAAATATTATTTTTCCGAGATGCCCTGGAATCTTTAAAAAAATCATTTTTGAAAGAATTCTAATTATATGATTGAATTCTTCCTTTCCACCATAGATACCAATTGTATGTAGTGCCTTTGAGGTACATGGATGTGTATTTGACCTTTTCTTGATCGGTTCTAATATTATATATATGGAAATATTCTTCAGTTTTGTTAGACCAAGCCACGCATTAGTTATCGCCTCCATTGTATTTTGATAGTTCAATTTTGGCTTAGGGAGGCTAAATTATTAAGGGTTGATGTTGTGATATAGGTTGGGAATTTGAATTGTAGGGAGGTGGCGGTGATAGTGGTGGTGATGTGTTAGATGTGCTTGAGTCACTTGGTTGTGGTTGGGTGGCTTGTTGGTGCCCTTGGCCTTTTATTAAATTTAAAATCTCATTAAGCTTTTCTTCCTGATGTTCTGTCATCACAACCAAAGTTTGTTGCAAATCGTCATTTATTTCTCGTTTAAAGTTTCCCAAACCTCATTGTAGGTTAACCTCGAGTTCTTGAAAAATGTTGTCTTTAAGATCTTGTTTTAGATAATCCATGCCTTTTTGTAAATTGATTCCGACTTGTTGACATTTTTTCTTTAATATTATGGGTCAACTCTTGTTTGAGTGCCTCATTGTTGAGCCTTATTTCTTCTAGTAACTCCCCGTGAGTTTTTTGTATTGACTTTTCGAGTGATTTCCTAATGCTTTTACATTCTTGGTCTATTTTTTCCACTTGAATTTTTTATTCCGACGTCTTTCTGGTGTTTGGGGGTGAGTATTTTTCTGTAATTTTGATGTTGCTTGGAAGATCCCTTTTTAATTATTTTAATTAAATAATTGTATGCAATGTACATTATATATATATATATATATATATAATTAATTAATGGTCATAATGGGGGAATAAATCATGGGCAGAAATCGTGGAGGGAAAAAGAGTTTGAAGGAGAGGGCGGGAACTGGTGGATAAAGCATGGGAGGATGAGGAGGGCTGAAGTGAATGGATGAGGGAAAAACTAGGAAGACGAACGCTTTGATACCAATGTTAAGAACACAAGGGGTTCTTAATGAACAACTTCACTCTGAATCCATAATAAATATACAATAATAATTGATTGTAAAAATATGATGATATTACAACGATAGGACCTACCTATATATATATATGCCCTTTATGTTTTTTATGAAGAGTCGTGAATTTATAGTCATGACCTTTTATTACATTAATGTTTAATTTCATTTATTTATTATTTTAATGTCTTTATATTATTTATTTATTATAACACACCCTCCCCCAAATCCTCAAGGAGACAAAATTTGGGGTTGCTCCGATACCCAAGAGTCACACTCGTTGGGAAAGTGGGCACCTTGAGCACGCAACTATGCCAAGAGACTTGCCCAAGCATGAGGTAAAGCATGGGGCACACCAATCCCAAGGGACGCAAAGGTTGACAAGTTCATGGGTTCATGGGTGTGTCAGTTCATGAAGGGGCACATCGATTCATTTGGGAGCATTGGTGATCCAGGTGGATATTGGTGGCCACCCACCTATTCCAACTAGCTCCTCTTGTTTGTTTTTAATTCAACACTGGTGGCCACCCACCTATTCCAACTGGCTCCTMTTGTTTGTTTTTAATTCAACACGTTCTTTTGTACTTCTTTGTAATTGTGGGTTCTACACTTATAGGGTTGTCTGAATCCCTACACATCTTCCAGGTGGATACTGGTGGCCTCTCAGCTAATCCAATTGGCTTATTTTGTATGTTTTCATGTCAGCACATCTTGTTGTACATCTAGGGTCGTTTTGGAGCCCTAAACCGTGTTTTTTTGCCTCACCATAGAAAAATTATTGGTTGATTTAGACTTTGATAGCATAATGTGTAGTTCTCTGAAAGACCTTTCCAACGGGCTATCACACGCCTAAAATGGAGGTCGTATGCAAAAGTTACGACCCCAAGAAGTTGAGGTACCAACTTAGCCATAGGGGCCCACATGACTTTTGGCGTTTCACCTTGTAGGGCTAGCTTTTTGGATGTCTAAGGTTTTGGCATTCATGAGTAATATCAAAAAGGCATGTGGAGCCTCATTGTAATCATTCTGCTCAAATAGATAAGCGTAGCAGCCACATCTCTTCTCAAAGATAACTACCACTATTCGAGCAAGTGTTTCAGTTCTGTAGTTTTTCAGTTTCAGCCTATTTCATTTATTCAATAGAAGATATTGTTCACTAGATATCTGTGTTTATTTTATTCAATACATTAATCAGTTCATTCCACTCCTAAATCTGGATCAGTGGTATAAGAGCGGTTTGCTCTTCATTTATTTTTCTCCTTGCATGTCCCCGACAATATCTGGGTACAAGAAGTTGAGACTCGAACCAATCGAGTCGTTGAAAGATCGATCACACTGAGCCCAACAACAACCCATGGGAGACAAAAAGAAAGATGTCAGAGCAGGAGATCCTTTTAAATGTTGCTGGAGGAAGCCCTGGCGTGACAAAGGAATGAAATGATGGACAACTTTGCGCAGACCATTTGGCGGCTGCCCACAGGAAAAGCATCTTCATCAAAAGGCCATACAACCCCCTTCAAGGTATAGGTAAATTTTGATATTCCATTATTTGAAGGACTTATAGATGTGAATGTTGTATATAAATGGTTGAATATGCTCGAAGGGTATTTTTCGGTCCACAATTTTTCGATACGGAAAATATTACTTTTGCACTCCTCAAGGTTGTCCCCCATGTTAAGGACCAATGGGAAACTTACTCTGAGCAAAGGGCCATAGAGGAATCTACAATATTTGTGGTTTCCCCTACATGGGATTCCTTCCGAGATGACATTAAAGAACAATACTACCCTGTTGGAAGCTACGAGGACTAGTACACCAGATGGACCACCCTGCGTTAAGAAAAGAACCAGACAGTACTAGATTTCACCAATATTTTCCATACCCTGAGCACCAAATTGGGTATCAAAGATTCTAACCGACATCTGGTGATCAAATACCGCAGTTTTTTGCATAGATAAATTCAAACAGAAATGGAGTTTATGAACATCACCTCATTGGATACAGCTTATAGATACGTTGTTAAGATCGAGCAGAAATTTAAGTAGAAGAGGTGAGATTTCGGATCTAGAAACTCCTCGCAACCAAAGCAGGGCAAAGGCGGCCCCAACCCATATAGCAAGGGACAAAGCAAAGATATCCACTCTCAGGACAACTAGTCCAAGGTGCAACACAAGAAGGGCAATGAGAAGACGAAGAAGGACACGGGAAAATGGTGTGAGTACCATAAAACCCCTTGGTGCAACAATGAAGAATGTCGCTCCAAGTAGTCACTCATTGTCGAGCTGAAGGCTTTTGATTCAGAGGCTGATTCTGATTCTGAATCAAATCCCGAAGGAGGGAAACAGATTATCAATTTTGAACCTAGTGCCACTATCGCTACCACCAAAGTCCGGTCAAGCAAACCAGAAGAACCAGAGGAAGGGGAATGCTTCTTTCACTCACATATGTGGGCAAAGGGGGATCCACTTCATTTAATTGTCGATAGTGGAAGTCAGAAGAACATGATTTCAGCAGAGGTTTTCAAGCGGCTGGACCTGCCAACGACACTGCACCTGCAACCCTACACCATCGACTGGCTTCGCCAAGGAAGAGATCTTTGTGTCAACCAACAATGTCATTTTCCCTACAGCATCAAGCTTTTCAATGATGAGGTATTGTGTGATATTGCTCCCCTTGATGTTTGTGATGTTCTTTTAGGACAACCATATTTGTGGAAGCGTCATGCTATGTATGAGTCTAGGCCCCCTAGTGTTATTATTACTTTGGGTAGACAATTGTACAAGATACTAGAGGCAGTGCCGCCTACCACTATTTCTTTAATCTCTTCTAAGCAATACAATAAGGTCATTTCACAGACCGGGAATTTCGTCTTCTTTGTGAACCATGCTCACAATAAGAAGAAGGTTGTCGCCACATCTGTGGCCTCTACACAAAGCCTCTCTTTACAGCAGAAGCAAGTGGACGGGATCGTGGACGAATACAGAGACATCTTCTCCTCACCCACCGGGGTATCGATGCACTACCAAGTCAAGCATCCAACTGATCTAACCCCCGATGCAACTCTACCTAATGGACCAGTCTATTGTCGCTCATTGATGGAAAATGACAAAATCGGGCGTCAGACCCAAGAACTTCTTCAAAAGGGGTACATCAAACCTAGCTCCTCCCCTTGCGGAAGCCTGATTGTACTAGTGCAGAAGAAGGACGAGACTTGGCGACTCTGCATTGATTACAGAGCCTTAAACAAAATCACAGTCAGGAACCGGTACCTAATTCCCAGGATTGATGACCTTCTTGACCAACTCAAGGGGGAACAGTTCTTCAACAAGATTGACCTAAAGTCTGGCTACCACCAAGTTCCCATCGACCCAATTGATGTATGGAAGACAACCTTTAAATCTAAAGAAGGTCTCTTTGAATGGTTGGTCATGCCCTTTGGCTTAACAAATGCACCATCCACTTTCATGAGGTTGATGGATGATGTATTGAGACCCTTCACCAACTATTTTTTGGTGGTATATTTGGATGACATCCTCATCTTTAGCAGAACTTTGGAGGAGCACATGCGGCATATTCAACAGGTTTTGAGCACTATGTGGCAGGACAAGCTATATGCCAACTTGGAAAAATGCTCTTTTGGCATGAACAAGGTTCAATACTTGGGCTACATTGTTGATGAGCATGGGGTACATGTTGATCCAGCTAAGATCCAAGTCATCCATGACTAGCCTACCATGACCACACTAGCCGAGCTTTGGAGCTTCTAGGGACTGACCAACTTCTATTGACGGTTCCTGTTGGGATTCTCCCATATTGCATGGGCACTCATCCAGGTGACCAAGGGCAGTGGCAGGGCAAACTTCCCGTGGGGGAAGGAACAACAACAAGCATTCGATGATCTGAAGCATCACTTGTGCTCATCTGCATTACTCTCCTTGTTCGATCTGCAACAATCGTTCGAGATTGAGACTGATGCATTTGACTATGTTGTAGGCACAGTTCTCACTCAGCACGGGCATCTGGTGGCATACCATAATGAGACACTCTCAGATATTGTCCAGAAATACCCCACCTAAGACAAGGAAATGTATTCCATTGTAGAAACATGTCGTCAATGGAAACATTACATTCTGAGAAAGGAGACGATAATCCACACTAATCACAAGCCTCTGCAATTCATACAAACACAGGGGAAATTGCAGAACGACCACCATCAGAAGTGGTCCACCTACTTGCAGCAGTTCCATATCAACATCAAGTATAATACATGGATCTCAAATCGTGTCATTAACTGCCTCAGTCGACCTCACGTGGCTGCACTCACCAATGTGCTCCATTCCTATGGACATGAGACATCTGAGTGGCCCCAACTTTATCAGCAAGATCCGAAATTCGCCACCACCTATCAGCTCTTAGGTACAGGCATGACTGTCACCGATTTTCACATTCATGAGGGACTATTATGCCATCTTGGCCATCTCTGTGTTCCTACAAGCGAGCGCGCAAAACTGATTTGGGAAGCCCACTACAGTCGGATGACAGGACATTTTGGCATGGAGAAAACTGTGGTCGTTCTTCAGAAACATTTTTATCGACCAAAACTTCAACAGAACGTCAACAAGTATATCAGATCTTGCACTGCCTATGCCATTTCCAAGCCAGCCATCAAGAAGCAAGGCTTCTATAACCCTCTTCCTGCTCTCGAGAAGCCTCGTGAATCCATCTCATAGGATTACATGTCTGGCCTTCCATCCACCAAGCAAGGCAATGACTACGTCTTTGTGGTCGTTGATCGGTTTTCAACGATGGCCATCCTCACAGCCTGCAAGAAGAATATCACAGCGACAAATACTACCAAGCTCTTCTTCGAACGAGTGTGGGTCCATTTTTGGATACCACAAACCATCATCTCCAGCCGGGATATCAGGTTCCTAAGCACATTTTGGTCGAGTCTCTAGTCACTGTTGGACACCAAGCTCACTAAATCCACTGCTTTCCACACCCAAATAGACGACCAAACATAGGTCATCAATCGGATGATTTTGCACATCATGCGCACGTACAACTATAGGCATCCACATACATGGGATGAGAATATCCCCTATGTTCAACACAATTACAACATGGCTCTCCATAGCTCCACCATCCATAGCCCATTTCAGATGGAGCTGGGATTCCAACCCTTGGGTCCCATTGATGTTGCACTACCTCTTGCCACCACACATACAAACTCTTCCCATGTTTAGTGTGAGATCGAAAAAGCCACCAGATTCATTAAACATATTCAGCGGATCCGCCCACAGGTCCAAGAGATTTTGCAGAAATCCAATGCTAAGTACAAGCAGCTCTATGATCAACACAGGGTACCACACCAGTTTTAGGTTGGATACAAAGTCTGGTTACATTTGCAGAAGGAGCATCTCAGAGGGACCCATCGTAAGCTCTGTCCACTTCTCCATNTCAACACAATTACAACATGGCTCTCCATAGATCCACCATCCATAGCCCATTTCAGATGGAGCTGGGATTCCAACCCTTGGGTCCCATTGATGTTGCACTACCTCTTGCCACCACACATACAAACTCTTCCCATGTTTAGTGTGAGATCGAAAAAGCCACCAGATTCATTAAACATATTCAACGGATCCGCCTACAGGTCCAAGAGATTTTGCAGAAATCCAATGCTAAGTACAAGCAGCTCCATGATCAACACAGGGTACCACACCAGTTTTAGGTTGGATACAAAGTCTGGTTACATTTGCAGAAGGAGCATCTCAGAGGGACCCATCGTAAGCTCTGTCCACTTCTCCATGGCCCTTACACTATCACCAAGGTTGTGGGTAGCAATGCTTTTGAGTTCAACACTCCACCCTTCCTTGGCTTGCACCCAGTGTTCAATGTGGACCTCCTTCGGCCATATTTTCCACCATTATTGGACACCTCAACGATCGCAGAAAAACTGACACCAACAGAGCTCAATCTTGATTGCATGGAACATGCATTCACTGATCAGATAGTGGACACACAGGTCAAGGGCACTCGCCAACAGATGATCCAGCTTTATTGGGTTGTCAAGGAGGGGCAACTCCTACACTAAGGCAAGTGGTTCACCTGAGGCCAAATCCAACAGAATTTTCCTCACCTGATGGGGGAACTCAACGCAATGGATACCATTGCTTCCTAAAGAGGGAGGATTGATCTAGGAAGATATTGGTGGCCACCCACCTATTCCAACTGGATCCTCTTATTCGTTTTTAGTTCAGCACATTCTTTTGTACTTCTTTGTAATTGTGGGTTCTACACTTCTGGGGCTGTCTAAAGCCCTACACATCTTCCAGGTGAATATTGGTGGCCTCTCACCTAATCCAACTGGATTATTTTGTATGTTTTCATGTCAGCACATCTTGTTGTACTTCCAGGGCCGTTTTGGAGTCCTAAACAGTGTTTTTTTGGCTCACCACAATCAAATTGTAGACAGAGTCACAGTTTGATGGTGTAATGTGTAGTTCTTTGAAATACCTTTCCAACGGGCTATCACGTGCCTAAAACGGAGTTTGTATGCCAAAGTTACGACCCCGAGAAGTTGATGTACCAACTTACCCATAGGGGCCCACATGAATTTTGGCGTTTCACCTCTTAGGGTTAGGTTTTTGGGTGTATAGGGTTATGGCATTCATGAGTAATACCAAAAGGCCTCTGGAGCCTCATTTTAATCATTATGCTCAGATGGATGCGCATAGCGGCCACATGTCTTCTCAGAGATAGCTACCACCATTCGAGTAAGTCTTTCAGTTCTACAGTTTTTTAGTTTCAGCCTATTTCATTTATTCAATAGAAGATATTGTTCACTGGATATTTGTGTTGTTTTTCATATCTTTGTGTTTATTGTATTCAAGATGTTAATTAGTTCGTTCCGCTCCTAAATGCAGATCAGTGGTATCAGAGTGGACTGCTCTTCATTTATTTTTCTTCGTGCATGTCCCCGACAAGATCCGGGTACAAGAAGTTGGGACTCGAACCAATCGAGTTGTTGCAAGATTGGTCGTGTCGAGCCAAAAAACAACCCATGGGAGACGAAAAGAAAGATGATGGAGCAAGAGATCCATTTAAAATGTTGCTTGAGGAAGCCCTTCCGTGATAAAGGAACAAAATGATGGACAACTTTGCGCAGATCCTTCGGCGACTTCCCACAGGAGAAGCATCTTCATCAAGCGACCATGCAACCCCCTTCAAGGTACATGTAAATTTTGATATTTCATTATTTGAAGGACTGATAGATGCAGATGTTGTAGATAAATGGTTGAATCTGCTCGAAGGGTATTTTTCGGTCCACAATTTTTCCAATAGGGAAAAGATTACTTTTGCACTCCTCAAGGTCGTCCCCCATGTTAAGGACTGGTGGGACACTTACTCAGAGCAAAGGGCCATAGAGGAACCTGCAATATTTGTGGTTGCCCCTACATAGGATTACTTCCAGAATACCATTAAAGAACAATACTACCCTATTGGAAGATAAGAGGACCAATATACCAGATGGACCACCCTGCGTCAAGAAAGGGACCAGAAAATACCAAATTTCACCAATATATTCCATACCCTATGCACCAAATTGGGTATCAAATATTCTGAGCGACATATGGTTCTCAAATACCAGTGTTTTTTGCATAGATACATTCAAACATAAATGGAGTTTCTCGACATCACCTCATTGGGTACGACTTATAGATACGCTGTCAAGATCAAGAAAAAATTTAAGCGGAAGAGGAGAGAGTTCAAATATGCAAACTCCTCACAGCAAGAGCAGGACAAAGGCTACCCCAACCCACACAACAAGGGACAGAGCAAAGATGACCACTCTTAGAACAACCAGTCCAAGCCGCAACACAAGATGGGCAATGAGAAGATGAAGAAGGATACAGGAAAATGGTGTGAGTACCATAAAAACCCTTGGCACAACACTGAAGAATGTCGCTTCAAGCAGTCACTCGTGATCGAGATGAAGGCTCCCGAGTCAGAGATTGATTCTGATTCTAAATCAAATCCTGAAGGAGGGAAGCGGATTATCGATGTTGAACCCAGTGCCACTGTCGTTACCACCAAAATCCGTCCAAGCGAACCAAAAGAACCAGAGGAAGGGGAATGCCTCTTTCACTCACAAATGTGGGTAAAGGGGGCTCTGCTTCATTTGAATGTTGATAGTGGCAGTCAAAAGAACCTGATTTCAACAGAGGTCATCAACTAGCTGGACCTGCCAATGACACCGCACCCGCAACCCTACACCATCAACTGGCTTCACCAAGGGAGAGATCTTTGTGTCAGCCAACAATGTCGTTTTCCCTACGACATCAAGCCTTTCAAAGATGAGATATTGTGTGATATTTCTCCCCTTGAAGTTTGTGATGTTCTTTTAGGACAACCAGATTTGTGGAAGCGTCATGTTGTGTATGAGTCTAGACCCCGCAATGTTATTATTACTTTGGGTAGACAATTGTACATGATACTAGAGGTAGCGTCGCCTACTGCTATTTCTTTAATCTCTGCTAAGCAATACAGTAAGGTCATTTCACAAACTGGGAAGTTCGTCTTCTTTGTGATCAGTGCTCACAGTAAGGAGAAGGTTTCAGCCACATCCGTGGCCTCTACACAGAGCCTATCTTTGCAGCAGAAACAAGTGGAAGGGATCATGGAATAATACAGAGACATCTTCTCCTCACCCACCGGGGTACTAACACACTGCCAGGTCAAGCATCCAATTGATCTTACCCCTAGTGCACCTCTACCTAATGGACTACTCTATCGCCGCTCGCTAATGGAAAATGATGAAATTAGGCATCAGATCCAAGAGCTTCTTCAAAAGGGGCACATTAGACCCAACTCCTCGCCTTGCAGAAGCTTGATTGTACTGGTGCAGAAGAAGGACAAGACTTCGCGACTCTGCATTGATTACAGAGACTTAAACAAAATCACAGTCAGGAACCGATACCCAATTCCCAGGATTGATGACCTTCTTGACCAAATGAAGGGGGTAAAGTTCTTCAGCAAGATTGACCTAAAGTCTGGCTAGCACCAAGTTCCCATCGAACCAATTGATGTATGGAAGACAACCTTCAAATCTAAAGAAGGTCTCTTTGAATGGTTGTTCATGCCCCTTAGATTAACAAATGCACCAACCACTTTTATGAGGTTGATGGATGATGTATTGAGACCCTTCTCCAACTATTTTGTGGTGGTATATTTGGATGACATCCTCATCTTCAACAAAACTTGGGAGGATCACATGCGACATATTCAATAGGTTTTGAAGACTCTGTAACACCACAAGCTATATGCCAACTTGGAAAAATGCTCTTTTGGCATAAACAGGGTCCAATACTTGGGATACATTGTTGATGAGCATGGGGTACATGTTTATCTAGCTAAGATCCAAGTCATTCGTGACTGGCCCGCCCCGACCACACTAACCGAGCTTCGGAGCTTCTTGGCACTGGCCAATTTCTACCGATGGTTCGTGTTGAGATTCTCCCATATTGCATGGGCCCTCATCTAGGTGACCAAGGGCGGTGGAAGAGCAAAGTTCACGTGGGGAAGGAACAACAACGGGCATTCGACATTTTGAAGCATCGCTTCTGCTCAGCTCCAGTACTCTCCTTTCCCGATCTGCAGCAACCATTCGATATTGAGAATGATGCATCTGACTATGTTGTAGGAGTAGTTCTCACTCAACACGGTCATCTGGTGGCATACCATAGTGAGACACTCACAAATGTTGTCCGAAAATACCCCACCTATGACAAGGAAACGTATTCCATTGTACAAGCCTATTGTCAATGGAAACATAACATTCTGGGAAAGGAGACGATCATCCACACTGATCACAAGCCACTGCAGTTCATATAGACATAGGGAAAATTGCAGAACGACCGCCATCAGAAGTGGTCCACCTACCTACAGCAGTTCCATCTCAACATCAAGTTTAAGACATGGATCTCAAATCGTGTCATTGACTGCCTCATTCGACCTCCCATTATGCTCCATTCCTGTGGACATGAGACATCTAAGTGGCCCCAAATTTATCAGCAAGATCCAGACTTCGCCACCACCTATCAATACTTGGGTACAGGCGCGACTGTCACCGATTTTCACATTCAGGACCAACTGTTATGCCATCTGGGCCATCTTTGTGTTCCTACAAGCGAGTGTGCAAAGCTGATTTCGGAAGCCCACTACAGTCAGATGGGGGGACATTTTGGCATGGAGAAAACTATGGTCGTTCTTCAGAAACATTTTTATTGGCCAATTTGATAGGATGTCAGCAAGTATATCAAATCTTGCACTGCCTATGTCATTGCCAAGCCATCCATCAAGAAGCAAGGCTTATACACCCCTCTTCCTACTCCCGAGAAGCCTTGGGAATCCATCTTAATGGATTACATGTCTAGCCTACCGTCCACCAAGAAAGACAATTACTACGTCTTTGTGGTCATCGATTGGTTTTCGAAGATGGCCATCCTCTTAGCCTGCAAGAAGAATATCACAGCGAGAAATACTACCAGGCTCTTCTTCGAACGAGTGTGGTTCCATTTTGGGATACCACAGACCATCATCTCCGACTAGGACAACAGGTTCCTCCACACATTTTGGTCGAGTCTCTGGTCATTATTGTACACCAAGCTCACTAAATCCACTGCTTTCCACCCCCAAACAGATGACCAAACATAGGTCGTCGATCGGATGATTATGCACATCCTGCGCATGTAMAACTCTAAGCATCCACATACATGCTATGAGAGTCTCCCCTATGTTCAACAYAGTTACAACATGACTCTCCATAGCTCCACCAACCATAGACCATTTCAGGTGGGGTTGGGATTCCAACCCTTGGGTCTCATTGATGTTGCACTACATCTTTCCACCACACAGACAAACTCTTCCCATGTTCAGTCTGAGACCAATAAAGCCACCAGATTCATTGAGCGGATTCAACACATCCGCTAACAGGTCCAGGAGATTTTGCAGAAATCCAATGCTAAGTACAAGCAGTGGAGTGATCAACACAGGGTAACTCACCAGTTTTAGGTTGGAGAAAAAGTCTGGTTACATTTGCATAAGGAGCGTCTCATAGGGCCCCAACAGAAGCTCCACCCACTTCGCTATGGGCCTTACACTATCACCAAGGCTCTGGGTAGCAATGCTTTTGATCTCAACACTCCACCCTTCCTTGGCCTGCACCCAATGTTCAATGTGGACCTCCTTAAACCATATTTTCCACCATTATTAGACACCTCAGCGATCGCAGAACGACTGACACGAACAGATATCAACCCTGACTGCATGGAACATGCATCCACTAATTAGATAGTGGACACACAGGTCAAGGGACCTCACATGCAGAGGATCCAACTTTATCAGGTTGTTAAGGCAGGGCAACTCCTACACCAAGGCAAGTGGCTCACCTGGGGCCAAATCTAACAGAAGTTTCCTCACCTGATGGGGGAACTCAACGCAATGGAGACCATTGCTTCCTAAGCAAGGAGAATTTATCCAGGTGGATATTGGTGTTCACCCACCTATTCCAACTGACTTCTCTTGTTCGTTTTTAGTTCAACACGTTCTTCTGTACTTCTTTGTAATTGTGGGTTCTACACTTTTTGGGTTTTCTGAAGCCCTACACATCTTCCAGATGGATATTGGTGGCCTCTCACCTAATCCAACTGTCTTATTTTGTATGTTTTCATGTCAACACATCTTCTTGTACTTACGGGGTTGTTTTGGATCCCTAAACAGTGTTTTTTTGGCTTGCCACAATTAAACTATAGACAGAGTTAGAGTTTGATGGTGTAATGTGTGGTTCTCTGAAAGACCTCTCTAATGGGATATCACGCGCATAAAACAGAGGTCGTATGCCAAAGTTACGACCCCAGGAAGTTGAGGTACCAAATTACCCATAGGGGCCCACATGACTTTTAGCGTTTCACCTCCTAGGGTTAGGTTTTTGGATGTTTGGGGTTTTGGCATTCATGAGTAATATCAAAAAGGCCTCTGGAGCCTCATTATAATCATTCTACTTAGACGGATGTGGATAGCAACAACATCTCTTCTCAGAGATAACTAAGCAAGTGTTTCAATTCTACGGTTTTTTAGTTTCATCCTATTTCATTTATTCAATAAAAGATATTGTTCACTGGATATTTGTGTTGTTCTTCATATCTCTGTGTTTATTGAATTTAGTCTATTAATCAATTCGTTTTTCTCCTAAATCCAGATCAGCGGTATCAAAGCAGTCTGCTCTTCATTTATTTTTCTTTATGCATGTCCCCGACAAGATCTGGGTACAAGAAGTCGAGACTCAAACCAATCGAGTCGTTGCAAGATCGTTCATGCTGAGCCCGACAAAAACCCATGGGAGACAAAAATAAAGATGATGGAGGATGAGATCTGCTTAAAATGGTACTCGAGGAAGCCCTTCCGTGACAAAAGAATAAAAAGATGGACAAGTTTGCGCAAATCATTTGGAGACTACCCACAGGAGAAGCATCTTCATTAAGCGGCCATGCAACCCCCTTCAAGGTACAAGTAAATTTTGATATTTCATTATTTGAAGGACTGATAGATGTGGATGATGTAGATAAATGGTTGAATCTGCTCGAAGGGTATTTTTCGGTCTACAATTTTTCCGATAGGTAAAAGATTACTTTTGCACTCCTTAAGGTCATCCCCCATGTTAAGGGCTGGTGGGACACTTACTCTGAGCAAAGGGCCATAGAGGAATCTGCAATATTTGTGGTTTCCTCTACATGGTATTCCTTCCGGGATGCCATTAAAGAAAAATACTACCCTGTTGGAAGCTACGAGGACCAATACACCAGATGGACCACCCTACATCAAGAAAGGGACCAGACAGTACCAGATTTCACCAATATTTTCCATACCCTGCACACCAAATTGGGTATCAAAGATTCTGAGTGACATCCGGTGCTCAAATACCATGGTTTTTTGCATAGATACATTCAAACAGAAATGGAGTTTCTGGACATCACCTCATTGGGTACGAATAATAGATATGTTGTCAAGATCGAGCAAAAATTTAAGCAGAAAAGGCGAGAGTTCGGATCTACAAACTTCTCACAGCCAAAGCAGGGAAAAGGCGGCCCCAACCCACATAGTGAGGGACAGAGCAAAGATGACCACTCTCAGGACAACCAGTCAAAGCCGCAACACAAGAAGGGCAATGAGAAGACAAAGAAGGATATGGGAAAATGGTGTCAGTACCATAAAAGCCCTTGGCACAACACTGAAGAATTCCACTCTAAGTAGTCACTTGTGGCCGAGTTGAAGGCTTCCGAGTCAGAGGCCGATTCTGATTCTGAATCAAATCCCGAAAGAGGGAAGCAGGTTATCGATGTTGAACCCAGTGCCATTGTCGCTACCACCGAAGTCCGACCAAGTGAACCAGAAGAGCTAGAGGAAGAGGAACGCCTCTTTCACTCACATATGTGGGTAAAGGTGGCTTTGCTTCATTTCAATGTCGATAGTGGCAGTCAGAAGAAGTTGATTTCAACAGAGGTCGTCAAGCGGCTAGGCCTACCAACAACACTGCACCCGCATTCCTACACCATCAATTGGCCTCATCAAGGAAGAGAACTCTGTGTCAACCAACAGTGACGTATGCCCTACGTCATCAAGCCTTTCAAAGACGAGGCATTGTGTGATATTGCTCCCCTTGAAGTTTGTGATGTTCTTTTAGGACAACCATATTTGTGGAAGCATCATGTTGTGTATGAGTCTAGACCTCATAGTGTTATTATTACTTTGGTTAGATAATTGTACATGATACCAGAGGTAGTGCCGCCTATCGCTATTTCTTTAATCTCTACTAAGCAATGCAGTAAGGTCATTTCACAGACCGAGAAGTTCGTCTTCTTTGTGATCCATGCTTGTAGTAAGTAGAAGGTCGTTGCCACATCCATGGCCTCTACACAGAGCCTCTCTTTGTAACAGAAGCAAGTCGACAGGATCGTGGAACAACAAATGAGTTAGATGAGGTGGCTCTTAGCAAAGTTACGCAACTCATTCAACAACAATATGACTTGGAAGTTGGGCAGTGTGTGCATGGTGCTTTGAAACAGAAGCAATCAAGGTGCATAAATGGAGGGACATTTTAGATGAGTTTCTTTGGTTGCATGGAGTTTAGGACTTAGATGTATTTTTGAAGTGGATGGATGGATCTATACACAGTGATTGAGGAGAGTTCATGCATAGAGTCAATGGATTGGGCAAGTTAAAGTATGGGATAACAGACTTAAACCATGGATGCAACCAAGAATTTCATTGGGGAGGTATGGTTGGTTTTGAGTTCATGCATTTCCTAAGTGTTGCGGTGAGTTCTTTGAAGGGAATTCAGATGAATTGGTGAGGGGGGGGGGATTCAAGAGTAATCCATTTTCCATGGTGAAAACCGACAGACTTGAGGGTGGTTGAACTGGTGTAGATTTGAAGAAGTCATGTAGCAGCTTGGGATGCCATGATTTGGGTGAATGTGTGAAGAGCTCGGGGTGACCTACTTGGACGAGTCTTGTGGTGGACTTGGGAAGATTTGGATGTAACTGTGGAGGTGACTTGAGGAGTTTCCTAACTCTTGGATGAAGTACCCTAGTGCCTTAGAAATATTTGTAGGGTCATGCGATGACTTGACAGTCGCGACGATAGTGCCAGAGTTTGGATGCTTGCGGAGGTGCAATGCAGTTTCGTTTTAGGAGATGGATGGAGTCAACAAAGAAATCGACCAAGAATTGTTGGCAGTCAACCTGAATGACAGAGTGCAGACCAAATGACTTGGGTAGTGTTCTCTCGCTTTTGGTATGGGACATTGGATGACACAGAGCATACCTTGGTGACTTGCAGATGATTCTGCAATGACTCAGAGATCTGGCGGGGTTGCTGGATGAGGTTTGCAGTAGTATTGGTTCGAACATGCTTAAGACATGGAAGTTCTTTG
>JASDQU011314714.1:24613-43727 GCA_032191745.1 Picea mariana | reverse complement strand
ATATGGTCATTAGGACATGCATCTATAGTTTGATAATCCATTCCAATGTCTTTCATAATGGCATGCAAACCTCGATATGTGTGAGGTAAAATATTTGACGATGGTAACAAAAATTCACCTAAAAATCTACAAAATAACAAATAACTAGTTAATGTAATAATATTAATCGTAAAAATTGCATTCCTATTTTACACATTAATTAACACTAAAAACAAATAGAAAAAATCAACATTTATGTATAATATGAGATGAAACATATTACATACCTTAGGATCTGTGTCATACAAGTGTTCGACAAATTATTCATAACCTATAAGTTCACTAGCAACAATGTAGCGGAGAGAAGATTTTCTCTTGATCCTTCATAAAGTCATTTATTTTCCTTTTCTAATAAAGGTTCATCATAAATACCATCATTGTCCCCATCCTCATCCGACTGCGAAAATAAATCTTGGATCATTAGATTTGTCCCATCATCTTATTCCATGGGATGATTAACTTGATTTGTCCTATCATCTTCTTCCATGAGATCCTCATTTTCCTGGTTATGATGTTCCTCAACTTGTAAAACATCATTTCTACTAATACTTGGTGCAATATTCTGCGGAAAGTTAGAGGGAAACTCTAACTTTATAATAGAAACAATCATGCAAAATCAGTGTATACTATAACAAACATTCAAACAATATATATATACATATATATAATTTTATATAAAATTGACAAAATAAAAAAATATAATGAAGATATAGCTAATCACCATAATAAAAAAATATAATGAACATATAGCTAACTACCATGGGATGATATTCATTCGATCCGCCATAAATGTGCCCATATTTCCTACAATGTTTTGTATTTGTTTCTATTAAAATTCTGACGGGATGTATGAGGGAACATTTTTGGAAAGGGAAATAACATCTACCATCACCCTTTTCACCCGCTTTACTTTTTTCCCCACCTCTAACTATATTTTGCGACATTCTTCCACACAAAAATACCCTTTCGAAACTGTCGTTGTTATAGAAAGATTGTCGCAACATATTTAAATCATCAAATATTTATAGGTCGATTTAGGTCACCGTCGTTGCAATTGCAACGAATGTGACCTAAATATTTCTTCTTTTTTTTACCTATTTATTTTTTATACTTAGGTCACATGAAGGTGAACGGGAACAATTATAATGGTGTATTCTTTGTTCTTGTGACAAACGTTATAACGATCAAAATTTAGCATCGCTCTTGCGACAAAAACACACGTTTGTCGAAATTGAGACAGTAGTCCACCATCTTGACGATTGTCGCAAAACTGACGATAGTTTGTGTTCATTGATAGAGCGACGAATATGGGGTGGATTTAGATCAAAATTGAAAAATTGAACTTTTTCTCTTGAATTTTGCAACGAAAGAGTACTTTCGTCGTAAGTAATCGTCACAATTTTTCCAATATGTAGTAGTGAGTAATTCATGGGCTATCAAATATTATTTGTGCACACTACATGTAGGTACTATTTCTAGCTAATATTATTCCATAAAAATCTTACTTCTAATGGCTTGCAGAGTTTCATCTATTAAGGGTGACTCGACTTCAAAACTAAATGTTACTTTGAAATTCAAGATGAGATCTTTTGAGTCTGATGTCCCTCTATGGACTTCTATCTCTAGATACCATTTCTTGGGAATCGTCTCAAGTGTATGTATGAACCTGTGTATCCATTCCTACTTTGGCACATGTATCCAATTTGTGATACTTTTCACAACATGATTTTCCGGACTGCTCATTCATATATACTTGTGTGTAGTTTATTCTATTCCAAATATAATATGCATAAGCCTTTTACAGTGCTAGAAATCCTCTATTCCTTCCTTGTGTGTATCCCACCATCTTGTTGGGGTTGCTCTTAGTGAAACATCTAATGCCAACAATATTTGTTTTATGGGTATGTACAACTTAGATTATTTTAAAAATGAACTTGCCTTAGTTAATCCATCAAAGCTTAGTGTATCATGTACCTATGTTCCTATTCAGTGCAAAGAGTGAGTAATGCAAGAACATATTTGGGTCGATACTTCGTGCAAATGGTGTTGCCAATGTTCAAGTCCTTCCCCTGAGTCTGATGAAAAATAGATAATACTTTTCCAACTAGTAAGTGAACCATCTGCAATGGGATTGACGTAGTCATCCATGCACGTAGTCATATTATACAAGTTATCAATTTATTTTCTCATGGGTTCCACATACCTTCTTTCCTCTATGGGGTCTAATGGTGTAGTGAATTTTAAGCTTGCTCCTTCAAAGATCATTTCTCTATTCTTCAAGTTAATAATCACCTAGTTGTCAAAGGACCAATCCATTCCAAGCAATGATGGATACGTTTGATTGTTTTCCATAATCTCAATGACCTCAAACTCAGCTATGTTGAGCACTCTATATATGTTAACATGTACTCCTACCAGTATCCCGATCATTATTATCTTATGTTGGTTTTCCAATATCAATTGAATATTTGACCAAACTAGCTTCAATTTCCCCATCATTTCCCATGTCTGTCTTGGAAGAACATTTACATCCAATCCTAAGTCCAAGTTGAAATTATCCATTTCATACTCTCCTATCTGTGCACTCAATCTAAATTCTCTTTTCTTGTGCAATACTTGGTTCAATTCTCTCTATGTTGTAGTTACTTATTTGTCTTGGGTGCAATGATTGATCATCCCACGCAATGCGTTAAATGTTGTTTCTTCCTTCATCAACTCTAAAAAACTATTTAGATAATATTTCAAAGCATTTACCTTCTCGACTTACCTTTCTGGAATGATGTGATCATAAAATAACGACATATCATATACTTGTGGTGTTTTTAACATTGATTCTATCAAATTTGGTCCTAGTATATCCTTCCTGGCTTGTTGATAGGTCACTTTCTCTATCTGTGGATTAAATTATGGCATATGATCAACTACTTTCCTTATCCATTTATTGATGCCCTTTCCCTTTTTCGTCACATCCACTCTAGTTCTCATTCCACTGTGTGTAACAGATGCTACTCTGGGATTATCATCATGCTCCTCGGCTGTTATCATATATAGATTCTAGTTATGGTTATGGTTTTGATTTTGATTCCCTCTTTCCTACCATTTCACTATCAGTTTAGGACAATATTTTTTCACATGGTCAAATTCTCTACATTACGTGCATGTCGTGCAAGGATTCGGGTAGTCTCTTTCTAAATTTCATGCTTTATTACAATTATAACAAATGATCGGTCCTCTTCCTCCTCTACCAAATCCACATTGACCTTGACCTCTTCCAAATCCTCCTCATCCACCCTAGTTGATGTTGGAAACACTGACTACACCGAGTGGGGGTGAACAGTGTAGGACTCTTTTTCCCAAAATTTCCCCTTCACAAAAATCATTAGTTAGCAATCACCATTTACTCATTACTTATTGTTTTCATTTATAAACAGTTAAATGTGAACATACATCAGTAGAATATATCAACAATATATATCATCAATAATTCATCACCATAAGGAACACAAAGAAAACAATATGTATGTACAATTTTATTTTTATTACGAACTACAATCCTTGGGTTATCAACAACAACTGAATAGAGTGAAACTTTATAAGAGCACCATATCTATAATGGAAGACTCAACTTACACCCTCAACACCAACTGAGATGAGGCAACAATCCTCAACAGATATCAATTTGTCAATAGGTATGCGACCTGTCGATAGTGCAACACATGTATGTACGCGCCCTACCAGTAGTACAGCTCACGTATGTATGTGGCCAGTCTGTACTACATCTTGCATATCACTTCTAATAAATTAGGGTTTTCTTTTCATCACACACTCAGATCCTATGGAACCTTCAATAACATTCTCTTTTGTCTCTCACTGTCCAATCTGAACCATAACTAGTCACAACACATCCAATCTCTCCAACAACTTACTCATACTCCTCAACAATACAATATGAATGCTACTCAATCATGTATAAGAAATAAACATACTATAGAAATCATATCAGCACTGAATCGTAAGATTCATACTAACTCCATCAACCAACACAAACCACATCACAACAGCCATACCAAGAATTCCTTAAGCATTCACCACACAAAAAGCAAGAGTATCCATCAAGACAACAATGTAACCATACCAAAGTTTCTATGGCAGATCTGAGCCCATAGAATGAAGATATGGAACCTACTTCAATCTTCAAGAGCCTGTCATCATCTCACACACAACTCTTCATGACTTCATCCATTGTATGCGTCCTATCCTCATTCAGCCTGCATATGTATGTGCCCTATCTCACTGCAGCCTATGTATACCTCAAAAAATAGGGTTTCTAAACTTTCGAGACTTTTGTTGTCATGATCTCATACTTTTCGAAACTTTGATGCGTCCATGAGATCCTATAGATCTCCTCTCTCTCAGAATAGATCTTCAACACATGCTCAAGAGATGCATTAGAGATGTCATTTCACTAGAGACCCTTTCCTCTTATTTATACTCTTCAAGTAACTTCCTTAGAGGCATATTCTAGGTCACTTAACCCATTTCTAGGTCACTTAATCTATTTCTAGGTCACTTAATCTATTTTCCTCATTTTTATGGTTAACCACTTTCCATAATTAGAAATTTCTCCATTTATTTATCATTTAAATGTTCCTCCTTGACTTTGTCACCTCACTTTATAATCTTCTTTGATTTTGTCACTTCACTTTATTATTTAAATAATCCTCCTTGACTTTGTCACTTTTCTTTACCATTTAAATAATAAATTCTTCTTTTCATTAACTTTGACTTCTTTGACCTCTTGGGGCTTCAAGCCAACATATGAGGGTCCTTCATCTTCATAGGGCCATATCTCTCAAACGATGAGGATTTATGTGACATTCTACATACCACCAGAAATGGCATGATAAGCACTATCCATATAGGATAGTTTCACTAACAAATTCATTGAAAATCATCTTGTTATTCCACACATAATCACGGGTTCTCTTAACCACACTTTAAGGATAACTCAATTGTAAAGCGTCTTCCTGTGAGGGATTTCACCATAAGGGAACCACTTTGGAGTTCTTCCATTTATACACCTTATCAACCATGATAAGACAATAAATATCCATCTTTACATCGATCCAACAATGCATCATATACCAATGAAACCACATCGATCCATCTTCATATAGGCATAATGTATCAATGACAACTCATTGATCCATCTTCATCAATATACTATGATAAGACATTATTCATTTTACATCAATCAACATCAATCATTTGACATCAAAATTTTGGCCTTTGACATCATTCAATCATTCTTAGGCATCAATAAATTCCTTGACATCAATCAATCAAGCATCCTTTGGCATCAATCAATCACTTGACATCAATTAATTAAACCTTTGCCATCAATGACAACATGATCCAATAATCTCCCCTTTTGGCATGGATGGAAATACCAACATTGATGTCAACACCAATAATTGATGTCAACATGTAGACATAGCATGCTCTACATCAATAGTCATCAATCACATCAATGTGATTATCTCTCCCCCTTTGACATCAATGGAAAAGGGTCATTCTCCCCTTGGGGATGCTCCCCCTGCCTAAATGCCTTTGATATTCCTCTGAAAAATCTATCCCCTTTTTTAACAAGGGATATCACTCTGATGTAATGTTGAAGATACATCGCTCATTCTCCTCTATGATCATTTCTCCCCCTAAAATTATGCCTCTATGCTCTTTCTCCAAATATAGGTCTCTTTTATCGACTATGCATCTGATAAATATCTCCTCCTAGAATCATGGGAAGAAGAATGACTCCCCCCTATGGGTATGTCTCCCCCTATCTTCTATATATAATGAAAAATATGATACCACTGCAATATTCTTCTACTGCAAATGCTACTGCTCAATCGGAATGTAGATCAACCCCTCTTTCTATGACGATCCTTGGACCTATCCATGCATCAAAATTGTGCCATACCATACATCATGAAGAAAAATATATCTCAACAATGAATAGAGAATCATGAATAAAACATCAACCAAGTACTTCATGTTCCAAATTGTGTGCACACCATGCACAGCACTATAGATTATTTTAGGGGCGAAATTTCTCTCATGAGCGAAATTTTAGGGTTCAAATTTTTGAAGGGGTGAATTTTTATTGAAGTAGTTTTTAAGAAAATTAAAATTTTTAGCCCAAATATTAAACTAAACAATATATATGGTAGATCATTTGTACCATAAATAAAATCAGAAAATCATGTGCAAAGAGGGTTCACCCTTCCGATTTCATGACAAAATTTCCAATTCGCCTTGATTTTCCAAAATCCAGTTTTTTTGGTGAGTGAATCGCCCTGCATAACCTGGAATCAAGGCTATAGGGAAAACATTTTGTCCACATCTCCTCGAATCAAGGTTTTATGGGACTGATTGCACCCGTGGCTTTCAATGGGAACGAGTTCTCCCATATATATGTAAATGGGAACAAAAATGTATATTTTTCCCAAATCAAATCTGTAGGTAAGAGGGTGATGAAGCTATAAACAGTATGAAATGAGATTCAATATCGGTGATTCATTGAAGACACTTAGAATTGTATCTATGGACAGTGATGTTTTGCCGATGTCCATAAAATCTACCTACGAATTGTTGGAGAGGTTATGTTGCAAGCCCGTGGGATTTTTTTGCTTTGAGAAATGATAATTTAGGTATGTTTTTTCAAATGTAACCTGTTTTCATTTCATTGTTTGTTATTAATCACTGACCATTGATAAAAAAAAATCCTAATCCTATCTATTGTATTTTTCTATATTTGGGGTGGGGTCCCCTATGTTAGGGTATACCCTTGATGTACCCTATTGTTCCATGAAAATTTGGGTGGTATCTCTAGTTGTACTAGGTACCTGTCTTTGCATCCCTACATCCCCATGTACTAAAACTTGGTGGAGAATTGGTTTCTATCTTATTGGTAAATTCAGAATGCATAAAAAAAGTATAGTATGTTCTTGAAGTGAAATAGTTGAAATCAGCTTAGATTTGGAGTGATTGTCCTGACCAACCTTTTAATTTGTGTTTCTTTCAGGATGATAGTAGTTGTCATTATGATCATTCAGCTCGCATGCCTTTATTTCAATGACTTTTTGAATGTATGCTACTCAGCTAAAAATCTACTATATTTTTAGTCTCTCCCTTGCATTTCAATACAAGGACCAAAATAATTTTGCAATCTATGAAGTACATGTGATCACCTCCTTTGCTTTCCATTCAACTGATTTTGGGGGTTTAAATTCTTGGTTCTTTCATGATATTTTGAGATAGTGATTTGGCTATGCACCAAATACCATATCCCCCTTCTTCTTCATTTATGCAAACAAATCTCTTCCTGAAAAAAATGTGTAACATGTCTTCTTCTTGACTTTGGATCAATGATTGAGAATTAATATATATAGAAGATAATCACTTTGGATCATGCCACAATCATTCCAGGCATGATATCTTGTTTTGCCCAGTTTATTTGTGTAATTCTAAATATGCAAGAGTTGTAGACAAAGGTAAAGCCAGATGGTATATTTTCTCCTATATCATGTATTTTTGGATAGTTATCTAGGCCTATAATATGTAATTAAGTCTTCCTCAAGATGCAACTATTTGATTCTATATTGGTAACTTGAAATACTCATCTTCGGTTGAATTCAAATTGCTTTTAACCAAATCACATGCATGACATCCATTCATTTTATATGCACTAGTGAACAAAATAATTCCTCCTATATTATATCAGCACCAAAACATCAAATCCCAAAAACAAGTTCATGTATCATTTAGTAAGAAGTATAAACACAACATATTTCACATATGAACAAATCAAAAGGTTGCAACCTCAAGATCTAACATCAAGGTGTATTTCCTTTTCACTATTCATTGTAGCAGTAGTCGTTAGCCTTTTGTTTACATAATTTATTGATCCATTGAATGCAAGGTGTGTGTCTCCAATTGCCCAGTTTATTTATATATCCACAAATGTTGTGAAAAATCAGGTTTTCTTCAATCAAAACCATAGGAATAGAATCTGAAAAATACTCCATCAAATTCTCTAACCATGCCCATGAAAGAGTCCCTTTTATAATGCTTCTTCAATTCTAAACTTTTATATCAATGTTAATTGGTAGGCTTATGTGGCAAGTCTTTTATGCATGAAACAACTCCATATTTCATCATTGTAAGAGGATTTCCCTTTGAAACTTCATTCAAGACAGTCTTCGTAAGGGAATCATTTTTGTGCCTTAACACTTTATATGGATATGGAAGTGATGTATAACCTCTACTCTCTATCATGGTTAATCAATTAGAGGAAAATGTTTCTAATTTGTTTTTGTTGGTCTCCAAATCATTGATGCATGAGCATCTAGACCTAGCCAACAATGTGATTGTGTGTTCACATGTTGTGGATAGAAAGGGGACACGTTGTCCTAAGATTTGGAGGAGAATTGATTATTAAGTCTCTTATTAATTGCAAATTATGTAAGTAGTTAGTTTGTTGTCAAATTCTGAGTAGAAATAGGAATAAGTGGCAATTTTATTCTCCCTGTGAGGAGATCAAGCCAAGTAGTTAGATTATTGAGTCATGATAGGACTTTGTTTACTAAAAATAACAATTCTTTCATTTCTGGAAGGAAGTTGTTAGTTAGTTGGAGATATTTTTGGGTTGTAATTCGAATTAGGCAGAGAGGAATGGAGGGAGAGAGGGGGTAGGATAACACAGAGTATAGGTGAATATTCAAAGAAAGATGGAGAGTGGGAGCTCAATTGAAGTGACATAATTTCGGTATACATGAATAAAGAAACAAAGTATTTTAATGAATCTGTGACTGTTCCAGTTATTACATTGTGGATGATTGAAGATATGTGCAAAATATACTTTCTATGGCTAAAGTTTGAATGATTCATTTTCAGACTGGTTGTCATCGGTTGATAAAGGTAATTTATTATTTCAATGAGCTAAGGGCTCTTATTGTTTGAATGTATTTACAGTTAATATAAATACATAGTGAAACTAGAATTTATAACCAAGAACACTTCAAGTTTCTTCGTGAGTGAAGTGAATTTACATGTAGACTCTGTAAATCAATGAAGTGAACCTATTCTAATGAAGTGTCAGTGTATCATAGCCTGACAACAAATCTAAGCACACCTATGAGTCAACACATAGTCGTGTTCTAGAGTTAGTAAAGTTTCTATGGTCGAGACTCGGTTTTATTATGTAACCTGAGATCGATGAATGACTATGATAGCCTATGGTTATCATCTTTGGTCGTATGCATGAGGTCAGAGCATGAATTTTTTTTGTTTAACACATTGGGTATGCACTTTAGCAAAGGTCCGATATGATTAGAAGAGTTGGCAGCCTAGCTAAATTCTGATATAAGCGTTTTCTTAGGCCCGCTTTATGTAAGTTGTATATATTAGTGTTCAGACCGATAGATAAAAAAAAAAAACTAAAAGTTTAGTGGAACTGCTATGATAATGAAGGTTATCTAAAGGTAGAGAAGGGGATATAGCCTATGTTTTAGGCATGTTTCAATTGGAAACTAATAATGGGCCAAGAGAGTTTGAAAGATCCTCAATTTTGGTAGGAGTAAGATGAGTTTTTTCCATCAATTTTGGTATCAGAGAGAGTTCTCTCTTTGGCTAAAGATAGAGTGCCTAACAAAGTTTCTACATTGAGAAAGAAGATAAGAAGAAGATTTGTAGTGGTAGAAAGAGAAGACAAGCAGAATGGTCATAGAAGTTGTAGACACCAAGAAGACTCTTGTATAAATATTAGAGAGTGGAAAAGGAGGTACTAAGATGATAGGTAAGTTCTTTTAAAGAACAAAGAAGTGTTTGCATAAGAGAAGTGGTGAGCAGAAAGTTAACTATTCAAGCGGTCAAATTGAAGAAATTTTGAAGGCCTGGAACTGTTGTGAATAGAAGAAGAAACATTTCAACAATAGCTGGAAGAAGATTATAGATTCAAGTCTTAATGAGGAGATAAAGGATATTTTTGTTAAAAAAAAAAAATAGGTGAAGGTGACTACATGGAATAAATCCTGAAGAGGAGTATTAAATACTCAAGAGGTTCTGTGAAGAGAGGACTAGTGGGTACCAAGAAACCAAACCCAAGATAGAGTTTTGGTGATGTATAAGAGTAAGTGGAAAGATATTTTCTTATTGCAGAGGCTAAGATTGTAGTTCACAAGAAGTCCAAGAAATCTAAGGAGAAAGGATTCATAAGTTACAACATTGTCAATTTGGAGAGTTGATTTGTTGATTGTAGAGTGAGTTTGTGATTGCGAAAGAGACCTGAAGTTCTTTGGAAATATTTTCTACCTTGGGAGAAAGGTAAGACTAAATTTATTGAAGGAAAGTCTCAGAGAAGGTATGTTCTTGTTTGAGGAACAATGAAGGTAAGTGACAACGGTGGTGTATGTTGAAGTATAAGTGGCCAAAAGGTTATGATTTGTATTTATTAGTTACTTGTGAAGAGACTAACTGATTGCATGTAGTAGCAACAGGAAATGAGAAGTTTCCCATGAATCTATCTAGTTGAAGTTTGGAAGAAATGATGAGTAAATTTGAGTGTTGAAAGCATAAATAAATATTTAGTGGATAAAACAGAGTAAAGAGGTTTGTGACTGAACTAGACAACAAAGTAAATTGTTGAAGAAGGGAGGATGATTGTAATTCTCCAAGAGAAGTGAGAAATTGGAAAAGTAGCATCCTAGAAGCTTTGAAAGATGAGCAGGAGTGCTTAAGAGGAGGTTTTGTGTGAAGAACCAAGAAGAAGAAGAGTCACCAAGAAGATGACTTGGTACCGGGGACAAGTATCCCACTTGTTACAGAGATAGAAGAGGTTGTTGCAGCTCACAAGGTGGATCATGATGATTTCACAGAAGAAGGAAGAAGATATCACCACTGATGATTATCTTAAGGGTTCAAAGAGAAGTCACAATCAAAAGAAATAAATCAGTAGAGATGCCAGTAGAAGACTAAGCATGGAAAATCTTGGTGTGGTATCTACAGATAGGTTGATGGAGTCAGCTTGTAGAGATGGATTGTTTATAGTCCATGATGAACAAAGTCATGAAGGAAAGAAGACTATGGCTACTGATATTCATAGTAAAGGTTCTAAGAGAGATCATGAAAGATCAAGTAAGAATAAACTTGATAGAGAAATAGTTGAGGTAAAGGTACAGGTAGAGACGATGAGTGATTTCATACAAAAGAATATGGTAAAACAAAGGTTGGGTTCTTCAAAAGAAAATAATTAATTAGAGTCAGTTACAGAGTAGGATTGTTACAGAGTAGGAAGAGTTCTTAGTTTTCAAAAAATTTGTGAGATTGCAGGTATATTGGAAATTGAAGTAAGAAGTGATGAAGCCATGAATGAGAATCCAGAAGAAGGAATTGGAATTGTTGCAGGACATCAATGGATAAGGAATTTGTATGTCGTAGAGATGTATATGGGAAAATATTGGCACATGGATTATGATTTTCTTATGCAAGAACACATCCAGTTGCAGAAGAATAGTATTTGTCATTTCATAAGTGAATTGGACAGAGAAATTGATGAGTTTTGGAGACTCATACAACAAAATTCCAAGAGAATGTACATAAGATAGAAGAAGAAAAGAAGAATGACTGAAAAGAATGATACATGTATATGTGATGGAAAACTGTAGAATAAGATATGGAATCCTGGTAAGAGGTAACCAACAATGAAGTGTGATGATAGCAAAGATTAGTAAGCTACATGAACAAGACATAAAATTACTTGAGATATTTGATAAAGTGGATGAAGCATCCTGTAGGGGATTCTACATGGATGAATATTTTAGAGATGGAAGCTACAGATTTTACAGTGACTGAATTAATGAACAGGGGTTCATGACTTTTCACCCATGGGAGTTTTATGCTGGAGCATCTAGACCTAGACAACAATGTGATTGTGTGTTCACATGTTGTAGCTAGCAAGGGGACAAGTTGTCCTAAGATTTGGAGGAGGATTGATTATTAAGTCTCTTATTAATTGAAAATTATGTAAGTAGTTAGTTTGTTGTCAAATTCTGAGTAGAAATAGGAATAAGTGGCAAGTTGATCCTCCTTGTGAGGAGATCAAGCCAAGTAGTTAGATCATTGAGTCATGATAGGACTTTGTTTACTAAAAATAGTAATTCTTTCATTTGTGGAAGGAAACTGTTAGTTAGTTGAAGATATTTCTGGGTTGTAATTCGAATTAGGTAGAGAGGAATGGAGGGAGAGAGGGGGTAGGAGGACATAGAGTCTAGGTGAAGATTCAAAGCGATATGGAGAGTGGGAGCTCATTTGAAGTGACAGAATTTCTATAAACCTGAATAAAGAAACAAAGTATTTTAATGAATCCATGAATGTTCCAGTTATTACATTGTGGATGATTGAATATATGTGCAAAATATACTTTTTGTGGATAAAGTTTGAATGATTCATTTGTAGACCAGTTGTCATCGGTTGACAGAGGTAATTTTTTATTTCAATGAGATAAGGGTTCTTATTGTTTGAATGTGTTTACAATTCATATAAATACACAGTGAAACCAGAATTTATACCCGAGAACACTTCAAGTTTCTTCGTGAGTGAAGTGAATTTACATGTGGACTCTGTAAATCAATGAAGTGAACCTATTCTATTGAAGTGTCAGTGTATCATATCCTGACAACAAAGCTAAGTGCGCCTATGAGTCAACACACAGTCGTGTTGTAGAGTTAGTTGAGTTTCTATGGTCGAGACTATGTTTTATCCTGTAACCTGATATCGATGAATGACTCTAACAGCCTATGGTTATATGCTTTGGTCATATGCGTGGGGTCAAAGCGCGAAGGTTGTGTGTTTAACACATTGGGTATGTGCTTTAGTAGAGGTTCGATAAGATTAGAAGAGTTGGAAGCCTAGCTAAATTCTAATATAAGCATTTTCCTAGGCTCGCTTTATATAATTTGTATATATTAGTGTTCAGACCGATAGACACAAAAAATCCTCTAAAATTTCAGTGGAACTACTATGATAGTGAAGGTTATCTAAAGGTAGAGAAGGGAATATAGCCTATGGTTTAGGCATGTTTCAATTGGAAACTGATAATGGGCTAAGAGAGTTTGAAATATCCTCAAGTTTGGTAGGAGTAGGATGAGTTTTTGTCATCAATCATGCTACAAGTGTACCCTTTCACAAGTAGTAAAATAAACTTCCAACAATTTTCATAAATTGTAAGATATTGCATCCATGATTGTTGTAGATATATCAATGATCTTGAAATTTTATAGCTCTTTATCAAATTCTTGTCCACTAGAACAGTGAAATGTCTTCATGAAACCTTTGTCTAATGGTCTTTACTACCCCCAGCCTGATAGGATTAACAAAATTTGTTGGTGTTGTTCTTATTTTCTGCTACCCCAAACTCCTTCTCAAAATGCATCTATATTTTCAGGGGTAACACTGCCATTTGTAATTTGGATGGGTGAGGGATTGCAAGATAACTTGAGTAACTTTGTACTTTTTACATTATGGTATTCATTGGTGGAAATGCTTTCTCTTCTTTGAGGATAAGTGTTACCTTGAGATTTCTCTTTTAATAGAAAATAATTATTACTTATTTGATTCACTTTTCATTGCATTTATGTTGTGTCTACTAAAAATTGAAAAATTAGAAGATAGGACCACCTTTCACAGTTTAGAGGAAGAAAGTATATTTCCCCTCATACATTTTTACTAAAATCATGACAAAGGAATTCAATAATCAACACCACCAACATCAGGCTACATAGAGGTCTTGGTGCTCTTGATTAGACATCAATCCCATTCCCTCGTACCTGATAGAATCCAATGGAAATGCTACAATTTGGCCAATGTTGAAAACTATTAAGTCCATTGAATTATGAATGGGATATCAAATTCTACTTTCTCCATATGAAGTTCAATGAGGTTGGAACCACTATCAAACACCTTTAAAATTTGACATTCTCCTTTATTTTTGATTTTCTATCCTTTTACTTTAGGAATTGAATATTACCCATAATTAACAAGGAGGGGGTTCAGAACAACGAGGTTTGCTAAAAAGGGAGCATGGGAGCATCTAATTTTTTGAGGGGGGTGTTCCCTTGGTGAGTTTCCTTGTGTCCCCCTCAAAAGGGGTTGTCAAGGAATGTCCACCTTGGAGTACCCACATCTCGGGAGTGTGGGGAGTGCATCCTCTTCTCTCTGGAATCCATCCTTTTGTAACATTTCTATTTAGTAACCTTCTGTTAAGAGATTTATATGGTTTTCTACTGGGAAGGTAGTAGGGTTGATTTGTGGTTGGTAGGCAAAAATATGAAACTTTCCCTTAAAAATTCATTTCTCTGAATTTACATTTACTAATGCATAATAATGAATAAGACCCAATGTCAATGAAGTAAATGTACTTTTTAAGGAGCTGTTAGTTCATCCATATATGAATTTACATTTACTAATGCACAATAATGAATAAGACCCAACGCAAATGAAGTAAATGTAATTTTGAAGGAGGTGTTAGGTCATCCATATATGAATTTACATTTAATAATGCATAATAATGAATAAGGCCCAATGCCAATGAAGTAAATGTACTTTTGAAGGAGGTGTTAGGTCATCCATATATGAAAACAACAAAAACCAAGATGACCAGACCTTGCTAACACATTCATGGTCTATAAATAAGACAAAAAATAACCTATCAATTGACCAATGCATGACAACAAAAAACATTTTTGTGAAGGATATGCCACTAAAAAAGTGATCAATGTGAAAAAGTAGCAAAATCAACATTCTTATGCTGCCTTAAAGGGATGGGAGTGGTACCCTGGGCTTTCAGTGAGGTGATGGAAAAGATGGTTGAGCTCATTGATTGTGAAGTAAAATGATTAATCATTTGAGAAAAGTAAGTTGGGTAAGAAGGCCAACTCTTCTTGTAATGGTTTTGGAGGATGTTGTTGGACGAGCCATAACTACTATTGATAAAATGGTTAAGTGAAATTTTATTGAAGTTTCGACACTCCATATATTTATTTCTTTGTTTCTACCTTTGGAAAGCACAAACCATTGTGGGACCATATATATCTTTCCAAAATCCTCCAATCATAATTGACATAATCCTTGCATGTTCATTTTTCATGAGACAAACTCAACAGAGCATCAACCAAACTATATGTATTTTCCTGCAAGACATGATTGCTTTTGCAACCCTATCACTTGGTCAGTTCATGTGCTATATCTATGTCTATTTAGATATGAATATAGATTGATATACATATGTATCATTAGATCGAGTTATCAACAATGTGGTAACCTAATGAAAAACCCTTTGTGGAGTTTCCCCAACTTGTATTACTAATGACAAAAGGTTCAAGATGATTCTTAGTTCATTATAGACAATCATGTACCATTTGATGCTTTAAGCATTCTTGGATTTATGATGCCATTTCTCACCATCATTTTGTTGATGACATATTTTTAGTGGCTTAGCTACACTTTAGGAGGTGCACATATTCAAGAAATCACTTAACAATTGTTAGCTTCAAGTGCTAGGATCAATGAGGATAAATCTAAGATTGATTTTTTTCTTCAACACACCATTATATAATCAACATAGTATCAGTGGATATTTAAATTTTCAATGGGATTCTCTTCCAAGTAAATATTTTGGGGTTCCATATGTTGAGCCAGGATGTAGGATATCGGGAATAAGTTATTAATAAGACCCTTGTTCGATTTCACAGCTGGAAATATAAATACCTTTTGTTGGTTGGTAGAATTGTCTTAATCATGACATTATTACAAGTGATTATTATTTATTTATTTTCTTCTCTAGAAGTTGTACTTAAAGTTATAAAAGAGATAGAGAAACTACATAAAATATATTTGTGGGGAGGTCAATATTTGTAACATAAATGGCCACTTGTGACATGGAAAAAAGTTTGGCTACCAAAATCTAAAGGTGGGATTGGATTCTAAAGTTTTAATCATTATTAGGTTCATAATGCAATGCTTCTCTTGCATTGGTTGTAAGGAAAATCCTTCTTATGGGATATCTTATGTAAAATCAAATATGCACCTCATAAAGATTGGCAGGAAATTGTATTGGACACCAATCATGTCTTCTTCTTGTGTGATATTGTTTGGGCACTCTGGCATTTATGGGATAAGAAAATTATTTTCTCTAAACATGAAGGAAATCTAGTGACCAAAATGCTCCAAAACCATAAATTTATCCCTCTTTTATCAGAGTTTCTAAATTCTATTGATATTTTTAACCTATTATTCACATGTTCGAATATTTGGATACCCAGAAACTATAATATTTTTGAAAATGAAAGACTAACTCCTTTTCAAATTTGGACCAAACAAAAATGGGTGGATATAGAAATAATTGAAACTAGACTACAAAAATTAGGAAGAAGACATCCCTCAAAAGAAAAAAACAAACATATAAAATTAGGCTAAGGACAATTTGACTCTCATTGATAAATAATAGTTGACAAGTTGGTAGTAGGATTATTTCTACCAACTAGAGAAGAAAAAATAAATATGAATTTCGATGAAGCAAATAAGGGTAACCTTGGAAAAGGAGGTGTATCTTAATAGAAAGGAACAATCACAGAAAGTTGGGGTAGATACCATCTAACTCTCACACATAATGGACAATGATAAGTCCATAGGATGAGTAGTTCAACCATCTAAAGAAGGAAAGATAAGGGAATTTTGATGAAACAAAAAAGGGTAATCCTAAAATGGGAGATAGTGGAGGTTTTATAATCGAAAAAAAATGGATATATTATACCTATATCCATGGAGAACATAGGTGTAGATACCAAACAAAAATTTTTCTATGAAATTACTAATAAGAGGAATCAAAACATTTGTCGAGTTAGGACAAGAGATGTTGATGTGGAAGGGAATTATAAATTTATCATCAACTTGATGCAAGGATCATCCTCAACCTATGATTGGATTCTAAAAAATAATATCAACTAGATAAAGGAAGTCACCTTTGGATTAGCTAATAAATAGTGTCATCTTGTCAAGTGATTAACAAATTGGGTTGTATACTAGTTTACTAGACAAGATATGATATTCAAGAATTCAAACTTAGAATTGATTAAAACTCATCTTTTGAAGGAAGATTCAAATTAGAAAGAAGAAATAGATTAAATGATCAAAGGAAAATTAGAATTATAACTATCTAATAATGACCCCATTGTTGAATGTTTTCTATAGTGATTTTCAATCATTTTTGTTGTAGCAAACTTTTCAATTTTATTTGGAGAGATAAAACAACACCATGTTGTTACCAATCCCTTGGAATTTGTTTCAATAGTCACAAACTTATGCTTGTCTTGCATATGATGGATTTCTTTATAATATCCATCTTTAGTAAAATATAGGCTATACTCTTCTAGAAATTTTGGTTACTTTTATTTCAGCTTTGATAGAAGACTAGAAGGACAATATATCCCATACTTGTTGATTTTTCCTTAAACCACGGGGCATATGGTATTTTTCTTTGAAAATATTCAAGCATGAGAATGTGTAAATAATATCTATGATTTTTATAAAAAGAGCATGAGTTTTTCATAATACATTATCATAGACCCATCTTAACCTTATATCTCTTAGGAACCAAGAGGGATAAAAAACCCATAATTAAACATTCATATAGTACATTTGTATAGCTTATTATGATTGGGATAAAGTTTTGCATAAATTGAATGTATGATAAATGTATCCACATGGTTAAATTGTAGAGAATCTTGTTCCTAACACAAGTAAATATAGAGGAGCTATTTCCAAAGGGATATCATACAATAGGCCCTGTTATGCAAAGTTTTGGTAGGCCAAATAACATCCTTGTTTACTCAGAAAGGTGTTGTAGAAAAACCAACATAGGAGGATTTCATGTTTATGTTTGACAATATTAATGTCTCGTCTTGGGTAATGTTCCATAATTCCTTGTGATTATATAATTATAGATAATAATGGATCTCAATAACCTTTAGAGACAAGGTATAGAACTATTAGAGTGCAGTCTTGCCATGGAAAACAATTGTTCAATAAAGTTATGCCATATGAACTTTTTAGTGAACACAGTCGATATTCTTAAGTATATTGTTAAACAATATATAGAGGAACAAATTAAATAGATTACAATTTTTCTAAACCACTTTGGTATTGAAAAAAATGGTATCAAGTTCTAAGTTTCAAAGTAAGTCTAGTCATTCACTTGAAACTGCCTTTGGATTTGCTCTCTTAAGTTTATCTTATAAAATCTTCCCTAAAAGGATTTAAATAATTGAGAGATCAAATATCTTTACTATTTTTTTGTTGTAAGTTAATAACCATCTCAAATAGTAGTTGATGTGCATTGATTTAATAGTGGAGATATGTATCATCTATGTTGATTCCTACCTCTAATTCTTATTCCTTTACCTTGATTATGATGAAATCATGTTAGGCTAGTAGGTAGAGTATTTAATATTAAGTGAATATGAAATTGATCAAATTTGCATGACATGCCTGGCTGACATGATTTGGCAAGCAATATCCATTCAACCTCTTTACTGGATTTTTTTTTGGCAAGTTTCAAATAGTGAAATTTTGTGGAAACTGAGCAGAAATTTCATAGTATAGGTGGTCAAAATTCCAGGTTATGGTTTTCTATTCTTTCGAAGATACATTCCAGGAAAATGAAGGTTTGTGACTAATCTTGAAATAAGTTATCTTGGCATTTTCATTGTAATATTTTTCAGTGAAGTTTCAGACTTTGCAATTTTCAGAATCCCGAGTTGGCATAGAGAAGTACATGTGGAATTTTTTTTGTTAAGAACCAAATATCAATATAGCATAGAAAAACCTCAGAATAAGTACCTAACGCCTTGAAAAAGAGAGAATTTTAGATAATAAGCCTCTTCGAGGGGGAAACCTCCTTTTACCCGACATAAATGTTCAAGTACAAGATGATTCCAAATGAAAATGTCTCCTTGGTATATAT